>AWWV01011916.1:0-24936 GCA_001974805.1 Corchorus capsularis | reverse complement strand
CATTGGATTTAATAAGTAGGTGTCTACCTACTTTTCACTTATGGTTGAACACGGTAAGTGAAATCCATTTTAAAAGAAATAATTTTTGGACCAAATTATCTTTGTCCTTATAAAAGTTAAGTGCTTTTGTTACTATTTTTTATTGCAAATCGTAGATACTCTTTATGTTTTAAAAACAAAATCAATATGATATTTTAACCAAAACCAAGAGCAGATTGTACCAAAATAACGATTTTTCCAATATTTTTTTCCCATATTTCTTGAAAACCAAGCATAGTGATAAAATAATTATTTCCCCTCCTCTGTGCTTGACTGCTTGTATTAAAATATTAAAAATTTTATGAAAATTTCGATTTTGATTTTATTCGTAATTGTATAAAATGATGTAATGGGAATAAACGTAAAACTTTAAAATAAATTATTTTTAGAATTTAATATGATATTTATTTTTTTTAGGGAAATTTAATATGATATTTATATTTGATAATCATAGTTGTAATAAAATCAATGTATCAAGAATTTGCTTCTTTTTTTTTAAAATATTATGTTATTATGTTATAATTTTGATAGATAAGGGTAACAATGTAAAGTAATTTCTTTTTAGAATTCAATAGTTATTCTTATCAAACGATACATACACATTCAATGCTTAATTTTCAGTACAATATCAAACAGTTTTTGTGATTTAAATTCAGTACTTATGAGATTCAGTATTAAAATTTCAGTACTTAATTTTTCAGCACTTAATTTTTCAGTTTATCAAACAAAACCTAAGCTAAAATAAAAGTCTATTTCTGAAGTTTTACTCTTTGTTATCGAAAGGATTAATAGAAAATTTCCTATACAATTTTCTATTTTTTTTCAAATTTATAATAATTTTTTTTTTTAGAAATAGTCTAATTCATTTATAAAACATCCAGATTACAAACATCAGGTGGCAAAGACCTGTACCGCACACAAGTAACAAAGTTTGATAAAGCAAATCTTGCTAACCTATGAGCACAAACATTAGCTTCTCTCTTAACATAACATGTACAAAAGAAATGTTATGAAAGAAAGTAACTAACATCCGAATATCCTTAATAATACAAGCACCCTCCCAATAACAATAATCTTGACTATTAATCATAGAAATAGCAACAAGGCAATCACTCTCAATAATGCAATTCTTAATACCCTCATCTATAGCCCATTGAATTCCCATTTTAATCGCCATAGTTTCTGCATAAAGAGGACTCAAAATAAATTGTTGTACCATCGTTCTACATCATAAAACATCTCCTACATTGTTGCGCATAACCACTGCCAATCCAGCAACATTTCCCTCGCCTTCAAAAGCTGCATCCATGTTAATTTTAATAACCCCTGGCGGTGGTGGCTGCCATCGAATAGGGCCTCGATCAATCTCCCTCACATCTTGCATTGAGCCATCTTGAGATACTTGCTGCAAATGCCAATCAATACGCTTCGACACAGCCTGAGGAACACTACATGAGGCTTCATGTACACACTTGTTTCTGTTGAACCAAATCATCCAGCAAGTTAAAAACACACGATCAATAGAGCCTAATTGGAATGCCTTTTGAAATATCATTTGCCATACATCATCTCCATCGGCCCATTCCCTGATGGATATAATTTTTTTGGCACCATAATAACTTTTTTTTTTATTAAATATAATTTTTCTAGTACAATTTAATATTTTAATTGTACTATGGATATCTATTTTTTCTTTTTTGGCACACTGCAACACTTCACTCTCACTCACTCGTGGTAACTGGTAAGGTGACCGTGACTTTGCGTGGACCGGACTTGGGAAAAGAAAAGAAAAAGGAAAAAAAAAACTCTCCAGCTAAAGATCTACGGTCCAAATCACCCCACGTAATATTCTCTTTCGTTATTTTTTAATTTTTAAAATTAATATTTCTCCCGGAAGAAAAAAAAGAAAAAAAGAAAATTCTCTCTACGACCGGTTTCCTCATCTCTCTCATTTCCTCTCTTGCCAAAAATTAAAAATAAAGTGAAAAAAACACAGAAACAAAAGCTGCTTCCCTCCTTCTCTTTAAAAAAATTTAGGGTTTTTCTCTCTCTTCACCGAGTTTTCTCTCTCTGGAAGGAATACCTAATTTTCTACTTCCCCGAGCAAACTCAGGTTCGTATATTTTTCCTATTCTCTTAATTTTTGCTTTACTGTTTTCGTTCTGTTATGGAATCTTAGTTGAACTTAATTTTCCCCTTTTTTGCATGTGCCGAATGTTTGGTTTATGAGAAACTTTAGTTGGAATGGAATTGAAATTTGAAATCTTGGAAGCTAACCGCGTGTCTGTGAAGAATTTTGAAATTAGGCACAGTTTAAAGTTCTTTTAGTTATTCTTCTTTTAAAAATTATTCTGGTTTCAATTTATGTTGTTCTCTATATTTAAGTTTTTAAATTAGATCATTCAAATTTTAATCTGTTTATTTAGGTTTGATAAGAAATATTTTTCTTCTTCTCTTGGTTACCAAAGAGATATTATTGTTGGGTAGATTATGTGATTGTTATTCAACAGTAGAGAGAATGCACTAGAACAATCAATAGACTTAATACTTAATAGACTGTGTTTTGTAACTAGAGGCTTTAGCCTACAGAGCTATACTTGAAAAGTCATTTATAATTGGCTGCACTTTGTGGATTCTAATTTATAAGTCTGGTTTCTTAGTCTTTGTGGGAGTTAGAGAGGATTGCAAACTAATTGAAAGTCGAGTAAATAGAAGGAAATGTAACAATAATTGTGGAAATCTCTTTTATTTAAGACCTTTGAGTTGTTGCGGTATAACCTTTGTTTAATATGGTTGTGAAAGTAATTGCTTTGAGACAATTAAAGAGATATTTTGGGGTAGTATTGGGGAATCCATCTTTAGGTTTATATTATGGTGGGCTACTACTGGGAAAATTAGGGATTTTATGGTTTATTGCTACATATAATTGAGGTAACGATGTTGGAATCAACTTGGGGATTGGATTAGTTGAGATTCTATCTTAGGAGAAAGATGAAACTTCAGTTGGTGCATTGAGAAGTTTGGCTGGTAGGAATTGGTATGAAAGTACGAGGCAAGAATTAGACTTAAAAGTCATAAGATGGGGAATGTGGTTTGGTTGAAAAGAAAGGTTGCAAAATACTCTAGCTAGAGAGATGAAGAGGCGAGAGTGAGGGAAGACTTACAAGTTTCTGAGAAATCTCGTAAGTCTTAAATTTAAGATTATTCTACCAAGATTGGCACTACAAAGAGATGTATAGGCAAATCAGTAGGTCCTACTTGGATGGGAATTCCTAGAGCAAAATCATTATGCTTGGGAATATAACCCCGGCTTATGTAAACTGAAGGTCATCATTAGTAACTAATTAAACACAAGTAAGACCCAATGGACCGTGCCCATACCAGCAAACGTGACCTGTGAATTATTATAGTGACGGATAACTACTAATTACACTTTTCTTTGATGAAAAGCGATGAGCTTACCTTTTTTCCTTCCCAAGAGCATGAAATTTTCCAATCAAGTTATTTGTGTGCTATTAGAAAGTAACATTGTTGTTGTTACCTCAGGTGTTTCTAGGCATATCATTGATGGTGAATGCAAATTGTAGAATTTGTTTATTTATTATTGGCATTTTGCAACCAGGTGTCATGGATGAGGCATAGAAATGCATCTTCTTACTTTTAAATATTGAATTCTATAATTTTCTGTCAGTCATGCTAAAGCATGGTAAGATGCATTAAAAAGTTTTGTATGCTTGAAATGAGGATTTGATGTATATCATGGTCTAGTGTAATGCAGGAAACAAAAAATTAAGTAAAAGAACAGTCCTTGAAATGCTAGACTTGCATTAGGGGGCTACCAGATGATTAAGTCATTTTTGGAGCCACGGTGATCACCACTAAGGAAAATTAGATCATTTTTTAATGCAGCTGGAGATGCTTCAAACTAGAATTTGATGCTTGGCGCATGGGCTTTCAATAGAATTTAATGTTTAAGCCTTTCACAAAGAAGATTATCTAGGATTTTGGGCCTTCTCGACATTTATTTGGCATAGTGAGTTAATATCGTTGGATTCTTTCAAAGAGACTTTGTAATTGTTGGGAATGAGAGGGCAAATTTTAGTGACACGGAGTGTTGGAGAAAGGTTCAATGTAACCTGAATTATCGGAGACATATGTCATACTTTAGTCTCAAAATTTGAATTATTCCAATTGCATCAAAATTTCATTAAATGTAAAGTATTTTCTTGTTTATCTGTTTTGTACTGATTGAAAGAAGTCTGAAGCATTTTTGAATAATACTTTCAATTTTCATTTGTCCTTCCTGATATGCTTCCCTCTGCTACCTTATATCCTCCCTTTTAAGGTTTAATAACTATCAGGGCTCACTACAGGCTATGTAAAAGCTTGTTAAGCGGCAAGATGAGCAACGACACTTTTGATGGACAGATACTAACTGAGAAGCTGTCAAAACTCAATAATTCACAGCAAAGCATTGAATGTATCCTACAGTTTCAAGCTTATTTGGAGGTTTTTAGTAAGATAATTCTAATTTTGGATACTTTCTTGTTTTCTTAGTGCTATATAATTCCAGTAACTCTCTGATCATAGCACTCTACTGTAATTCTAAACTTTTCAACTTTATCTTGTTTTCTTTTTGCTTTAGATAAGTATTATCTTACTGCATAAACAAAACTTTACTTATAGAATTGTTTGAGAATATATCCTATAATTTTTCCCCTGTGAACTGCCCTGTGTATGTTTTCTCTGATTATGGTCTTTATGATATCATCCGATGCATTGGATTTATCATGTCATGGTGCTTCATGTTTTTGTTATTTTCTTACTGTCTAGGTCTTGCTATGAATTTAGCATCTCACGAATGCAGTAGTTGTTGCATAGAAACTGTTGCAAAAAATCATCATAACAGACTAATTGTTTTTATTGAGGACTTGCTCTGGTTAGATTTTGGCATTTTACTTTCCATATTTGTAAGTTTTTTTCTCTAACCTCTTCTACGCGCCTTTATTTCTTTACACCAAATCTTGTTTTCTTCATTAAGCATGCAGTTTTTTCTGGTGATTATTTCCTTATTGTTACTGAGACTGGTTTATGCTGTCTTTAGCTATTTTACTTTGAACCTGTGGCTCTTAGGTGGTTATCAATTGCTTTAATCGGCGGTCTTTTGTTTTCCACTAGGCAATACTTTTATGTAATGCTCAGACTAATTGGCTGACATGAAGTTGGTGACCTGTGCTTGTCTGTTTGCAATGGTCATCTTGCTTGAAGTATAGGCAGTTTCTTCCTGTAAGAGGTTGTGTGTTTTATCTGACTTGGTGATATTATTTTTGGAAATAATCTCCAGCTAATCATGGTTTGATGCCTTTTCTTTCTTAGCCAACAAAACAAGTTGTTAATAGAGTGAGATGGAAGTGAAATGTTTGATCATTTTATCTTGTTTCTTTTTGCTATTGCTTTTGTGTTATTTTGCACTAGGATTGTGTTAGAGGTTTGTGAATCAGGTTGTTTTATAGTGTATTTTTTATTTGACTTCTTGTGGGATTGGGGCTTTCACTTTATTATGCACTAAACTTGTAATTAGATATTCTGCCTTCATAACATAATGGCCGTATGTATAAAAATTTAATCTTCTGAAGTTGGTTGATTTCAACAAATATTTTATTTAGTGGGGTAAGATTATGTGTAGTTCTCTCTTCTCTCTCTCTTTTCTTCGTGGCATACATTAAAGCTTATTACTATATGAACCTCTCAACATTTGTCACCAGATAGATAACTCTTCAGTGAGAAAAAATGGTTCTTGGATTAAATTAATTTCAAAACAAAAGGCAATGCTATCTCTTCGTTGCCTAATAAAACTCTTGGATCTTGTTGTCTTTACCATCGAGCCAAATGCATTTTCCTATATATATATATATAAACTTGTTGCATATATAAATATAAGCATATTCTATTTTGTATTTACTACTATGAATTGATGTTGGAATGCATTTCCTTAATTCTGGTTCAGCGTTGTCTCGCTGGTGTATTACTCACCGGAAGAAGGCAAAACAGATTGTTGAAACATGGGACAAGTTGTTTAATTCTTCCCAGAAAGAACAGCGTGTTTCTTTTCTGTATTTGGCTAATGACATTTTGCAAAATAGCAGGCGAAAGGGGAGTGAGTTTGTGAATGAATTCTGGAAAGTCCTTCCTGGAGCTCTCAAACATGTCTATGAAAGTGGTGATGAGCATGGAAAGAAAGCAGTAACCAGACTGGTAAGTTATTCAATTTTGAGCAGTCTTTCTCTGTCGCTTGTGAGAAATGGATTAGCTACTTCAGGTTTTGACCGCTCCAATGCTAGTGAAATTTTTTTGCTTTTTCTGTATTGCTATATGGATGCTTCTATCACTCTACCCTGAACTTAATGTGCTTAGATTTGTTTCTTTTGGTTAATTGTGATCTCCTCATCTTTCTCTCTTAACACATCATGTCTTCTTTGTATATTCGCACACATTTGAATTGTCTAGGGCTTTTTCACCTGGATTCAGTTTGCATAATACTCAATCTGGCTCTGCTCACTTGGTATCTTTTTTGAATAAACTTTGCTTTGAACTGGATTCATTTGGTTGTAAACGGTTAATGTAATGAATTCTCACAATGTTTTCCTGGAAACACGTACAGAGCTCTCTTTGTATCTCTCTATTTGATTTGATGATGTGAGTTAGGGATCCTTGTAACAGTCGTCATAACTTTGCTTCTGATCATTGAGTTACAGATTGTTGCCTATATTAGTTACTTCTCTTTTTGAATGGTGGTGTCAAGTAACATTATGCTGCAGTAATAATCAATATGTTGAAACATAAACAAAATTTGGTAAACCTCAGTTTCATTTGCAGTGGATTGAATGTTATCAGTTTTATATTAGTTTACTCTATTGCTGTCATTATTATCATTTGTAATCGAGTATTGCCACATTACATTCACAGATGGGGGACAATAGCCCTCATCAAATTATATGAATAATGGTTCTTCAGGTAGTAATTTTGGTTCCATTGCCAACATTTTACAGAAGTAGAGGATATTACTACCTTAATGTAGATATTTGAACATTCTCCTGGGTGTATTTTAGTAGATTATTCTTGGTTTACTGCAAAAGTTGTAGTTTTCCATACTCACTGTTTAAATTAAATTGTTTTTACATATTATCTAACACGAGTAGTTTTTCCATTTTTGTACCTACTGTTTTCGTTCGTTTTTCTTTGGGGGTGATGGGTTGGGGTATTGTTTGTATGCTGATTGTTTAGGTTGACATATGGGAAGAAAGGAAAGTTTTTGGATCTCGAGGGCAGAATCTTAAAGATGAATTGCTCAGTAAGACTCCTCCTTCTGCTCCTCCTCCTCCTCCTCCTCCTCCATCGGTGAACAATGGAAAGAGCTCAAATCCTATCAAGATAGTTAAGAGGGATTCTCATGCAGTGAGAATTGTAAGGATTTTTCTATTCAATTCTTCTTTCTACTTTGGACCTACCCTTTTTATTCTATACACGTTGTTGCATTCTCTTATTACTTTAGATATTTCTTGGCTTGATTCTTTTGTGATTTTGGATATGCTTTTTCTTGGTAATCTTACCTTCAGAAATTGGCTGTTGGAGGTCTTCCAGAAAAGATATTAACTGCTTATCAATCTGTACTCGAGGATAATCCAAATGAGGATCCTGCTTTAAACAAGTGTAATGCTGCTGTACAACATTTAAATAAATTTGGGGAAGATTTGGAAAGTAGTTTGGCTCAAGGTATGGGTTCTGCTATGGGATTTAATGTTGTATACTTGCATTTTATTAAGATTTTATTTACCAATAATAAGGGAAGTATACTCTCTCTATGTATCTCTTTGTAGCTGTATGTTTGTGTTTGTCTTGATTAATGAACTAGTTTTCACATAAAATTGTGCTGTCGAATGAAGCTTTTTTGAGAATAATCTTTTATCAAAACTTATTTGCTATTTAAAGGAGTACAGAAGGTTTAAAATATAGAAGACAATTGAGTAAATTACGATTCTATATCTAATAATTACTCATTGTTTTAGATATATGAAAGTAGAGATTGTATTGATGGGCCTAAATAATTTTCGGATTCATAATATTGGGACAGAGATCTCTTGGCAGGGTGAATAACATATCCAGTTGTGTCTAAGACCCTAGTTAGGACCTGTTAATTCCATCATTTCTCAGTTAGAAATGGGTGGACTGGGCCTTTTTGATTGCTCTAAATTACTTACATGTATATCTCAAAAATAAAATCCTAGCAGTGTTATTTTGGCTGCTTATTTTTCTCATAACATTTTCTTATTTTGCAGATTGTCTTGTAAATTTTTCTAATCTTCCAGTGGCACAAAATGTTTCCCTCTTTTAAGCTGCCACTGCAGTTAAAGCCTTCTACTAAGAGAATAACTGTCACCAGTCCTAACATAATTGTACTTGATTATTTTGTGGGATTTTATTGTGCTTATTTCCTGCATTTTTCCTTGATGGACTTGAGAAAGAACATCACAAGAATCAATCTTAATTACTTGAGGCTAGCTCTGTCAACAGTCATCATTGATCATTAGTTTCTCTCTTCACTTTGTGCTTGTTTATGGTTGCCTTACTTTAGATTATAATGCTTAATAATTCTTGATTGGTCCACACAAATCCACCCCATGCACACGAATTGAAACTAAGAATTACTGCGAAGGAAATACTTGATGTGATTTTGAATGCATAATCAAGAACTAAAGAGGTCGACTCCTAAAATACGAATAATATGATATTCTTTTATGACATAGGACAATATTTTTAACCTGCAATGAAGGGATCAAGAAATTTAATACTTGTCAATTATTTTTATGAGTTATGAATGATTTTGTTGCATGTGCTGATAAATAGAGAAAGTCATGTGCTGCTTAATAGAGAAGTTTTTCCTCAACTAAATGAACTGTGATACTTAATTCTTCAGTTCTAATATGTTTGTAGTGTATTAACAGTCTGGTGCAGCTGATTTAGATAGTGCTCTCTTCAATCAAATTCTTCCATTATTAGTGATGAAAGAGAACATATATTTGAACCTTTTTCTTGCTTAGGATATTTGTCTTAAATGCTATGTTTCAAAACAATTTCTCTTGATGGTATCTCTTGCTTGAGGTTTGCAAAACAATGACTGTTTAATTTATTAAAGTTAACTTTTTGTTTGTTATGAGATCTTGCTTTTAGTTTGGATTTACTGTGTGCAAATAACAACTCTAAGCGCATGTACTTGATTTTGGTTAGGGAATCAGAATGGATCTTCCTTGCTGGATGAACTACAGCAGCAAGAAAACACGCTCCGGCAAAGCGTTGAACAGCTTGAAAATGTTGAAACAACCAGGGCTGCCTTGATTTTTCAACTTAAAGAAGCACTTAAGGAACAAGTATGTTTCATTACCATTGTGTTCTTGATATGGCAACTACAATTTGGAATTGTTTGTCTTAGTTCAATGCTTACTAATTTAATGTTTTTCAGGAATCAAAGCTGGAGGTTATTCGTAGTCAGCTCCAAGTAAGGATTTCCTGTCTACCTTTTATACTGACTTAAATGTGCGGGTTTTTATCTGTTTAGATCCTTAAAATGGAAAATTCTTTTGCAGTGTGACATACATGTTTATGTTGGAAGGATTCTCAAACTTGACTGATGATAGGCTAAAATCAATTGAGAAACATTTTCTTAGTAACTTGTGAATAAAGCGTAGTAGAAACACATATCATGTCTTCCTGACTGATAGAGTTTGTGTCAAGGTATTCTACCTACAATCATATTGTAATAGTTAATAGTCAATAGATGGAAAGCCCCCTCGTGAATATGAAGTCCTTGGATACTTCGAACTCAATTCATGTGAGATTTGTGTTCCCCTAAGACTTCATCTTATGTGTAGAGATGATAGGTCATTAGTTCATCACAAGGCAATCTTTACTTCTGGGGGTACTTGCTTAATTATGGCATAGGAATAGGATTAAAAAACAGATTGAACTCAACTCTATGACTACTCTCTGCTTCCTCTGATAAGTAGAAACAATGGGCCTTTGACATTACCATTAGGGATATTGTATAATGCATTTCATGGGGGTAACTAGATTGGACCTATTCTTGATGATATGCAAAGTTGCGGGTGTCTACCTAAAATATATTGGCAATGAAGTGTATATTTCAGACCTGAGTATCTAATATCAGAGTTTAATTGGTTTTTATCTTCATAATATCGTTTTACTAGATAATGTCAATATGCTTCTACCGTATGATTGTACTTTTGTTTTATATATATATAAATATAAATGACACTTGCATGTAATATGCTGCTTTTCTGAGATGAGGTGGAATTATTGATGTTTCTGCAGGTTGCTCGTGGTCAGATTGAGCAAGCAAGTAATATAAGAAAGAGGCTAGCTTTATCTGCTGTGTCTGTCCATTTAACTGCTACAACTATGCCAACAGCAGAGGCTGCAATAGCGGTAGAACAGAACCTTCCTTCAGCTCAGCCAACCAGCACTCCACCGCAATCTCATCTTCCACAACCTGTGATTTCCTTCGCACCATCAATAACAACTGAAGAAGATAACAAGAAAGCAGCAGCTGCTGCTGTTGCTGCTAAGCTCGCCGCTTCAACATCTTCTGCTCAGATGCTTACCTCTGTACTTTCATCCCTTGTTGCAGAAGAAGCTGCCTCTATGAATGGTGGCTTAAAATCTGGTGGGTTTACATCAGGATTATCAATGTTTCCTCCAGAAAAGCGTCCCAAATTGGAAAAACCAATGACTGTATCTGATGGAAGCAACTCTGACTCGAGTAGCACTGCTTATTTTAGCCCACTACAGCAGCAGGCAATGGCCAACATGCCACTTGCGCAATCCACTAGTGTCCAACCGATATCCCAAGGCAACCAAATCCAAGCTCCCTTTACTGCTGCTCCTGCTCCACCTCCTCCTCTATCTCCTGCAAATCCGCCAGCAAGTCAATTTGTTCAGTCAACTGGTATGATGCTAGGGGTAATGCCTTATGGTTATGGAGCAAACGCATTGCCTCCCCCGCCTCCTCTACCCCCGCATATAGCAATGAGTTTAGCTAGGCCAGCTTCTCAGCCTTTACAGCAGCCACAATCTCAGTCTTTACAGCAGCCTCAATCTCAGGCTCAGCAGCAGCCAGCCACCGGAGGGTTTTACCGGCCTCCAGGGATTGGATTTTATGGGCAAAACTCACAGTCAACACCACCTGTACCTCGGCAGTGAGGTTGACTTCAAATATCATCTCTCATGCTACAGGGTCATGAAAAGGAAGCATCTGGTATTGGATTTTAGGGCAAAGCCATTTAGTACCGATACCACCGGACATGAACGCTATGCTACTGTGATAATTATCAAGGCTGAGAGTGGCCATGTATAATGTAAATTAGTAGAGAATTATTAGGCATATGTTTTCTTAGACTTAAATCAGAGCATGACCGTGCCCCCTCATCATCCTCCTTTGCCCTGTGGAGTTCCATGGAACATGGTGTCACATTTTGCCCAGTTGTTCTGAAATGTTCCATGCTTGCTCTGCTCTGCAACTCTATTTCTTTTTAGTACTACATGGTAGCCCAATCATCATAACCTGTATTTTAATGTACCAAAGTAGTTTAAGGACGGTTTTATTTTACATTGGGGGCATTGAAATCCTAAGAAAACTCTTTTTTTTATTAGCTTTTTTGTAACTATAAGTTATGAGAAAATTTTATTCTTGTCCCATTGAAGTTCTTTTTTTTTTTGGGCATCCTTGTCCCATTGAAGTTAAATCAGGAATTTTTAGTATCTAATAACTGTTGCCAACGGATCTATATTTCTTATTAGAGATTACAATCCGGTCTTGTGGTCCCAAACCTTTAATTTAGGTTACACTTTGTCCCAAAAGGCTAATGCGTTTGGACTTTGGAAGATGCACTGTTGTCTACATGGTAAGTTTTTGATGCGTTTGGAAGATGCTCTATGCACGTTAATATTGTCTCAAAATATTCAAAGATTACGTATGAAATGAGCTGCTTTAGTTGTCTTTATAATTAAACAACAGGATAATATTAATGCATAATCAGTTCAAAATACATAAAGCATAAGTTTAGAATTATAAAAGATCAACGGGGGTGAAAACTATAGCATTAAACATATTACAGTGTTTTGAATCAACCGCATAGTTAGCAAAAAAAAGTCTCCAACTTGATTTCCTTCTCCAACGAAAGATGGTAAAATTCACTTTGACCTCCAACTTGCCTGGCTTGGATTTTGCTTGCTGTGAGCTCTTTCAGATAAGGTATTACAACCTTGGATGACTACGTCCAACTTTAGTTCCAGATCATGATCATCAGCGCCTATTCAAAGTCACAAAAATATAGTAAGTTGTTGATAACTTTATCAGGTAATTTTAAGCAAATGGAAAAAATAAAAATTACCCTTCAAAAATTTTTGGATCATTTGATTGCACCGGGCGATCTCATCTCCAATTTCAGGCTGCTTAAGAGCCTGCAGATATAAATAGAATGTTACATCAATAGGTAAGAGGAGACATGAACTAAAGCAACATTTGAACAAGAAAAAAAAAATTACCAGTATGTCCCTTTTATAGTAAAGAACATTCAAAGCCGTTTCCGACAATTTCTGGCCCTTTGAGGCTAGTACTTGTCGTAGTTTGGCAGAATTCTTAACTAGCATTTCTACTTCAGCACTGGCGGTGTTTATGAAAGCTTCTTCTAAATCATCACCAATCTGAATCGGAGTTTTGTCATTAAGAACTTCATGTTCATCAGGTTTTTCTGTCTTTTGAGACCCATTTAAACTTACACCTTCCTGTACCGGTTCACCATCCTGGAGTCTCACTTGCCTTTGACACAGATTGTATATGTATAATCAGCGAAAAGACCAGAAAGATACATTCATATACAAAAAAAAGACCAGAAACGTAGATATGAATGTTACCTTGAGAACCAATCGGATATGATCTGCGCATAATGAAGCAGATGGAAGTATTCAACAACAGAAGAGTGCTCCCAAGTATTACTGGAGGAAGCCTTAATCACTAAAGGACCTTGCAGACTAAAAATGCAAGAAGCTTCATCAGTAGCAAACTCCCAGTCATGTTGATCTTTTAATTAACAAGATACTACTATGTAACAAAACAATAATGGAATAAGAATTACAATCAATCAAAGTCTACGAAACACACCCAATTGACTCAACCCAGATAAGAAATTACACCAGCGAGAGAACTAACCAGTCAATAACCTCCTGAATAGGTAACCACTCAGAGCTATCTATAGCTCCATTATGGTGGCAATGCATAATATAAAAGCGAGTGGCTGCCTTTTCTTTATCCAAAGAATAAACAACATGGCTTTCTATAATGGTCAGATCCTTTTCATCAATGCCTGTTACACAACAACTCATTAATTACCTAACAATTAAAAAAAGCTTAAAAGATGTACAATACTGTATGAAAGCTATTCTTTGAAGGCTCGGTCAAACTCTAGTGTTATTTGATCACTTTTCTTATGGCACACTAGATCTTATACTGGATATGCAGTTAGTTCTAAAAGTATCTCAGATTCAATTCATACCAATGATTTTTGAAAACCAGCTCAAATTTAGCATCAGCCCTAAAGAGACCTTAAACCTTCTTCCAAAATTCAATTGAAACTTTCAGTATATGACACTAAAAGGCTAATAGAATTAGATCCTTCATCACTAACACTAATTTCTTGAAATCCTATTTAACAATTCATGTAAAGTGGTGGTGGTTTTTACCATTTTTTGTAGCTTCCCTAACAGCTGAGAAAGCAAGCTGTTTGTCAAGCCCATGTTCATCTGATTCATCTTGCAGATCAAGTGTTCTTTGTCTTTTGTTCCCATGTTTTTCCTCTGAACTGCAACCGATCTCATCCACTTTCTTTTCAATCACTGACCAAACACCTTCAGTGATGCTATCATTCTGCAACACACAATTCTCCTTCTTCTCATCTATTAGAAGAACAGCAACTCTGGAAACAGGCCATCCCTTTATGTTCGGAACATCTCTTGATGCATCTAAACTTGTACATACATCACATGCATCTTTTATGGCTTGCTCTGTCAATGAGAGCTCCTGCTTCTCAATGTTGCTTACTTCGATGTCGTCTGATATTAGAAACCACTTAAAGTATGGCCTCAGATTCGGCTTTAATGTTAAAGCCAATTCACAGAAGGACTTGAAGTCTAGATGGTTTAAATTTAGATGTGTTTTCCTGTAGTAGTAGTTGTATAGCAACACAACAGCATACACCTACAAGTACAACCAAAGCAATTTATATTAGTATTTTTTTTGGTTTAGGTTCATTATGATGAACATGAAAAAATAATAAATTGGGGATGATGAATTTAAATTCAAAATAAAAAAGAAAAAATAGACCTGTTGCGCAACAGATTGTTGCTTCTTTAATGGGACTGTGATCATGTGTGGATTATATACCCCAAACACCATTGGTTCCACCAATAATTTAAAAAATGCTCCAATGGCGTCGACCTCTGCCATAATATATCTACAAGGAGACAAAAAAAAAAAAAAACTTGTGGGTATTAATAATACAGATATACTATGTTCATAAACGTCTTTCTTATAAGAAAAATCCAAATTTTTACAACATTTCCAATCAAACTTGAATCATTAATCATGCAGGAAAAAAAAAATCTTTTATTAGTCTATAACAATCCCAAATTTTGCCAAGCAGTGACCAGTTACTCAAACGAAAAAAAGAGGCTTGATCAGAAAATTACACAGAATAAAAAATCTTATATATGTTCAATAAACAAGAATTAAATTACCAAAAAAAGAAATTAATTAATACAGAATAAAATTAGAGCATTAAAGAATAATGTAGTACTACTTACCAGTAACACTGAGAGAGAGTGTGGGAAATGATGAGAGAATGAAAGATAAACACAGAGAGCTTTTAGGTTTTTTGTTTTTAAATTTTGATGGAAAATGATGATGAGTGTGTTGAAGCTTCAACTTCTGCCTTTTAGAATCCCATTCCGCTCTGCCAGCCGAAGATTATCCCATAAATCATTCACGCACGTATACCCGAAACAAGATTAGATTTTTATCGCTGCTCCAACCGCCAAAACCTGTTTTCATTAACATTCTCCATTTTATTTTCCATTCCATTGTCATCTCTATTCTTTAAAAATATGCTTGTTTGCATTGACACATGTTGTGGCACTACGCTAACGGTACCTTGTAATACTAATTCAAATCCCATGCTATTAAATTTTCTACTTCTAATCTAAGTTTCTAACATCACTATGCTAAAATCTCCAAAAAAAAAAAAAAAAAGCCATCACTATGCTAAAATTTAATAGCATGGGATTAATTTGGGCCTTTACTTATTATAATTAACTAACCAATTTGGGCCTGATCTGTTAAGAGGCCCAATGTTAATCCTTAAATGTTAACTTTGTAAGATTTAGTCCTAATTTGGACATTATGGAAAAGGTTTAGTACTGATTTGGATATTTCGCCATATGGATATGAAAGGGATCCGGATATTGAATTGTATAACCATGTATCCGGGTCCGGGTACGGAATCTTCCACCCTGCGGCTTCCATATATGCTTTTCAAGGACTGTAAGTCGGCGAACTCTCCGGTTATTTTGCTTCAAATTTTACGAAATTCCTTGATTTGGGCTTTCCCCCTTTTTTCTTTCATGTAATTCTGGGTTAATTCCTCTTTTTTCTTTGGATTTTGATAAAGTGAAGAACAAGAAAAAGTGGGTTTTAATTTAAAGATGGATGAGTATCAAGAGATGGAGAGGTTTGGGATGGAGAACGATTACGAAGACGGGCAGTGGATAAACGGCGAATTCTGCTACAAAAAGCGCAAGGAAAAGCGGACTCAGACAAAGGACGATGTTCTCTACGGTGTTTTTGCTGCTTATTCCGACTCCGAAGATGATGATTATTCTTCATCAAGGAAGAGAAGGAAGGAATTCGGGAAAAAAGCCGACTTGACCAAGCCTGTCAACTTTGTCTCTACAGGTACTGTAATGCCTAACCAAGAAATTGATAAGAATTCTAAGGAAGATAACGATGATAATAATAATAATGCTTTTGATGATAATGAGAATTATAGCAGGCCTGGATTGGGGTCAGGGGTAGGTTTAGGGTTTGGTGGGAATGATAGTTTGCAGAAAAGTGATGGCAATGATGTTGGAGATGAGGATGGTGATGATAGTTTTTTGCCCTCTGCCTTTGGGAGGAAGATAAAGGAAGGGGCGCAAAAGAGAGAGAAAGAGAGGGAGAGGTTGAGGATGGAGAAGAAAAGTTCAGGAGGGAGAAGGGATGTTCGTGGTGGGATTGGGGATGTTGGGGTGTTCGAGAAGCATACTAAGGGAATTGGACTCAAGTTGCTTGAGAAAATGGGTTACAAAGGAGGCGGTCTTGGGAAGAATGAGCAGGGAATTGTTGCTCCTATTGAGGCAAAGATGAGGCCCAAGGGTATGGGAATGGGGTTTAATGACTTTAAGGAGGCTAAGCAGCCAGGGTTGCAGCAGCTAGAAGAGAAGAAGAGTGTCAGTCAGCAGCCAATTGGGAAAGCCAAGGAGAGGCTTTGGTCCAAGAATGCAAAGGGTAGGAAGAAGGAGACATATGTTACGGTGCAAGAATTGTTAGCAAAGAAGGAAGAAGAGGGTGTTGAAGTTGTTCAGAAGGTGATTGATATGAGGGGGCCGCAGGTTAGAGTCTTGACAAACTTGGAGAATCTGGATGCAGAGGAGAAGGCAAGAGAGAATGATGTACCAATGCCAGAGTTGCAGCATAACTTAAAGTTAATTGTTGACTTGGCAGAGCTTGATATACAGAAGATTGATAGGGATTTGAGGAACGAAAAAGAATCAGCATTGAGCTTGCAGAAGGAAAAGGAAAAGTTGGAGATTGAGGCTACACGTCAAAAGCGACAGTTGGATAATATGGAGCATATTGTTACTGCGCTGGACCTGATTGAGGAAGAGAACTCATCTGGCAAATTGACCTTGGAATCTCTTGCAAAGAGTTTTAGAGATCTGCAAAGGAACTATGCTGATGAATACAAACTATGTAACTTGTCCTGCATTGCATGTTCATTTGCTTTGCCTCTATTTATAAGGATGTTTCAGGGTTGGGATCCTCTTCAAAATCCATCTTACGGCATGGAAGTAATATCAGCATGGAGGGACGTACTACAAAGAGAGGATAGTTATGACATTTGGGAGGATATATCTACACCTTATGCTCAGTTGGTTTCTGAAGTTGTTTTACCAGCTGTCAGAATATCTGGCATCAATACATGGGAGCCTAGGAACCCTGAACCAATGCTTGGATTTCTGGAATCATGGGAAAAGTTGCTGCCATCTTCTATTGTTCACACCATGTTGGATACCGTAGTAATGCCAAAGTTATCAAGAGCAGTTGACTCATGGAACCCACGTAAGGAAACTGTTCCGATCCATGTTTGGGTGCATCCATGGCTGCCGATGTTGGGACAAAAGCTAGAGGGTTTGTATCAGACCATTCGCATGAAGTTGAGTAATGTTCTGGATGCTTGGCACCCAAGTGATCCATCTGCTTATGCTATACTGTCACCTTGGAGGACTGTGTTTGATGCTGTGAGCTGGGAACAACTTATGCGTCAGTATATAGTCCCAAAGTTGCAGATTGCTCTGCAGGAATTCCAAATAAACCCTGCAGATCAGAAACTTGATCAGTTTCATTGGGTTATGGCTTGGTCCTCTGCAATTCCTATTCATCTCATGGTCGATTTGATGGAGAAATTTTTCTTTGTAAAGTGGCTGCAGGTTTTGTATTTTTGGTTGTGTTCAAAACCTGACTTTGATCAGATCAAAGATTGGTACATGGGTTGGAAAGGACTTCTGCCACAGGAGCTTTTGGCTAATGAGAGTATCCGTAATCAACTTAACCGTGGTCTTGAGATGATGGTTCAGGCTGCTGATAATGTACCTGTTGAGCAGCCTGGTTTGAGAGAGAATGTTACATATCTTAAGGTATCTGAGCAAAGACAATTTCAAGCTCATCAGAGAGCAGCTGCACATGCAGCTGCAAGTGATCCCGATATGAGTGTGAAGGAAGCAGTTGAAGCCTATTCACTGCAACATGAGTTACTATTCAAGCCCAAGCCTGGCAGGATGCATAATGGTCAACAGATATATGGTTTTGGTAACATAAGTGTAATTGTTGATTCACTTAACGAGAAGCTCTATGCCCAAAGGGAGGATGGCTGGTCCCCGGTCACACTTGATGATTTGTTGAATTTGCACTATAATTCTCTTGCCAGGAGGCGTTGAAGTTTAGGCAATTCATAGAATTAAGAGATGCTGCCAATGGAAAGCATTTCGAGTTTTATTAGCTTGTCCTTTGAAAATGATTAGTGGTGTTTCTGGTTACAAATGTCAAATGCATTAGGCAAGAAGCATTTTGCCAAAGCAATGGGTTAGTTTTTTGTTGAATTTTAGCAGTTCTGAATACAAATTATGCCCAGTTTGAGACTTTGAAGAGAATTTAGTCAACCTATTAGTGTGAATTGAATTTCTGAATACTTGCTTGTTTACCCTTTTATGATAGCTATTTGAGAATTTTGATATGGTTTTGTTTCCCCCTCGTGATTTGAATCCCATACTTGCTTGTTTCTATAAATTTTTATTTTAATTTAAGAAGATTTGGTGCAAATTTTAAGCTGAATCGATGAGGGCAGGTGCCTTGAGAAGGCGCCTTCATCATGAGGGTGTGATGGGAGAAGGAATGAGAATTATGAGACATTGGAATTAGAAGGTTTAAATTAACCTTTGTTTGGGAATCATGATTATGATGACAAGCTTTCTCAGGTGATTATTTTCTTTTCCAAGTATACTTTTGTGAATGAAGGTGGGAAATTTGTTGCAATCCTTAAAATTTACTTTTTCTTTGATATGCAATAGGGACGAAAGCTAGAGTAAATATGGGATGAAGAGCGAATGAAGGAACATTTGCATTGGAGGTCATATCTTCAGGAAGCGATTTATTCTTGTTGTTCCTCCACTTGGTTCTCCAGGTGAACTGAGTTTATATCCCTAATTTGTGGCATCTTTTCAGAGGATGAAGCAAGTTTTCCTCAAAGGCATAATCTTATTAGACAAGTACATAGCCTGACAAGGACTAAAAATGTATCATCATTTTTTTATTTATATAATAAATTTAATGGCTTCAGGTAAGAAATTTGCTGTGCATGTGTAGTTGCCTAATTTTCATTTCACTTTTGTGGATCGTGTGGCTTTTCTGCTATGAAAATATTGCTCTCTGGAGTCTGGCCTATCAGATATTAACTTCTTTGCATGCTTTGACTTTCTTGTAAACGGTGGGAACTTATATACTGTTATTAGTTTAATTGGTGGATAGTCAATCTTGGCTTTTGCAGCAAACTGTGTTCTTAGAATCTTGGCTCTACCTCCTAACACCCTAAATGGAACAAGCCAGAAACTTCTTTGCCCTGCTCTTAGTCCTTTACAGGTTTGGTGGATTCTAGTAAACCTTTTTATAGGGTTTTATCAATTATTGGTTCAGGGTTTAGTAAAACAGTATTGGTTCTTTTCAACCTTTTTAAAACGCAAGGGTTTATGAATTTTTGTATTAAGATCTGGAAGCATCTATTTCTCAAAATGGACTTGTATTATGATTATCTATTCTACATGTCACTAATTCAATAACTGTCAGGTCTGCTTATGTGAAAATTGATAAAAATATCATTAGGGCATAAGGTGATGTTTACTCCTCAGTATTATAAGTTTCATGCGAGGTTGAGAGTTTGGTTTTAGCTGTTAAGTAAAACTAAAACCCTTGTAATCGTTTAATTGTTACTATGACTTGCCTGAGAGGACTGGCTGAACATTGCCGAGCATAACTGAGAATGAAAGTAAGGCGGGAAGGCCTGCCACAGATTCAGCTACTTCCTCCACATTGTCGAACCTTTTTCTTGCTTAGGAGTCTTTTCCTTAAATTCTATGTTCAAAACAATTTAATGCTATCTCTTTGTTGAGGCTTGTAAAACATTAGACCGAACTTCTGTTTTATTGTGGTGTCTTGCTTTTAGTTCAGAATAAATGTGTTCAAGTAACAACTCTTTTAAGTGCATATATATTTAATTTTGTTTGCGGAATCAGAATGTATCTGCTTGCTGGATGAACCAAAGCAGCAAGAAAACACACTCCCATTCCCATAAAGCATTGACCAAGTTGAAACAGCCAGGGTGCCCTGTTTTTTCAAATCAAAGAAGCGCATGAGAAACAAGTATATATTTCATTACTATCATGTGTTATTGATTCGGCAACTGCAGGTTGGAATTGTTTGTCTTTGTTAAATGGCCTGTCATCCTAATTGATCTATTGAGTTGTATAAATTTGCAGGTTTTTAAAATCTGCTTAGATCCTCTTAAAACAGAAATTTTGTTTGCAGGGAGACATAAGTGTTTATGTTGGAAGGAATATTAATAAAATTGACTGGTGCGATATGGGGTAACAATTGAGAAACATTTATTTAGTAACTTGTCAATAAAGCTTAGGAGAAATTCATATCGTGTGTTCATGTCGGATGGAGTTTAATCCATTAACACAGCCGGATGCATGTGCTTAAAAAGTAAAAACCCCTTACCATTAGAAGTGCAGTTCATATAAAGAAGTTTCACATCATCTCTTTCTTTAGCTGTCCAACAATATCCATTGATTTTGAAAGAACAACTTTTTGTGATTTATTCTGTATTTCTTCATCCACACTTGAAAGTTATATAACTTTCTATTCTGTTCAATAGCTGGGATCATGAGAATTGAGACAGGTGAAAGCACTCACAAGTCACAATCACGGCAATGAACAATTTGGAAAGCTATGAAAAATCACCAACTTACTATCAGAAACTTTAAGCTAGCAACAGGAACAAAATGCTATCAAGCTGATAGTGTCTTAATTCACAATCACTTCAGATTTACATGTTTTGTCCAATAATCTGAAATAAGAAGGTATATATCTTACTCTTAGCCCATTCGCTTATCTCGAGCAGGATACGGTTACCGACATCCGGTGTGTCCCCCTCCATTTGAAACAACAGCCAGGGCAATAATTACATTCAAGTAGAATAATTATTTCAAGGTGTTGGGAATATTTTACAGGGAAAGACCTGTGGAGGAAAGTTAGCTAGATCTAACAGTTTCAATAGCGAAAACTAAGTCGTCAAATTTTGCCCCCGTGACCTCTTTTACAATCTTGTTGTGCTTCAGAATCTTGAATGTAGGAACAACCCTTATGCCAAGCTCCTTTGCCAATGACTGTCAAACCATTACAAATTTTATCATGAGAGAGAGTTGAAAAATGTTTCTCAGGATGAGTTTGAATAAAGGGATGCTTGTATATACATGTCTAAAGTTATATTATCTGCACAACTTCATAAAACAGCCTCCCTTCATAGCACTATTTGGTTTCTAGTTCACCTAAACCCGTATAAATTAGATAAGCTCACATAAGCTGATTTAACTAATGGAACTGGAATTATATATTGATACGAACCTTGTTTTCTTGATTGCAGTCGAGCTTTAGAAACACAACATCGAGGTACTTCTCCGACAATTCTTGAAACTTGGGAGCCATCACCTTGCAAGGACCGCACCTAAAACACACATGAAAGTAATGTCCATAAAATTGATTCCTCTACGAGTTATAAATGGACTCTGATTTATACAAGTCAGGGCTCAACCACAGTTTTTAGGCTTTCTCATTACCTAAATCATATAGAATCATAATCTATAAATTGACTTATTTAGACTACAGGAATGATCGATCACACGAATAAGAAAATTTTCAATTTAAAACCAAAATTATGTCTAGAAACCAAAATATCTTGATTTTTTCAGCCTAAGGAACACTCTATTTAACTTCATTGCTTTTTCAATTGCTATAACAGACCACTTTTCTCTGGCAACTCAATTGACAATCAAGCTATATCCTTTTGTCCATTTCCATTCATTATATCCAATCCCTAGTTTTTTTAGATCTTAATCTGTTAACTTGAAGAATGAAGATGATAACTCACTCAGTTTATTACTAAACAATGCTTGAACAAATGTAACTTTTTTAAAGTGAAATTACTCAGAAACTCGAACATTTGGTTCAATAATTGTTGATTTATTTATCCTTTAGAGAGCCGGGTTCAAATCCCCTTCCTCAAAATCAATTAAACAAAAGAAATCATTTTGTCAAATTGGTTAAGGAGCAAAATAACACTTTTGAAATTTGTCCAATGCATTTTAATTTTGTAAAATAGGTAGTCCAAGAAAAAAAAAATTACACAAAAGATCATGTACCAAAGTTAATTTAAACTAAATTCTTACATCAGTTTTTTGTCCAAAACAAAATTCTTACATCATGCTAACTAACTAACTAACTAACAGAATACGTATGCAAAGATTTTTTTTTTTGGCCAAAGTATGCAAAGATGAAATACACAAATACAGTACTTTATGGGTATATAAGTATAGATAATAGAGGTATACGTATTCGTACAATATAATACTTACCACTGAGTGTACATATCGAGGACAACGGTTTTATCTCCGGCGGCTTCAACGATGGGCCAGAAGGTGTCCTTGTTAACCTCCGTCACCTGTCCCACCGTTGCTCCCGCGATGTCCAAGCTCGACCTCACCTTCAAAACGGCGCCGTATCTTCTATTAATCTTGACATTCGAAACGGATTTAACTGTCTTTAACGACGGCGATTCTAACAAGAAGCCGGATTTCGAAGCAGAAGAAACGCTACATGAGGCGGCGGTCGAGTTTGCCCCGGAGCATGATAATGACGGCGAAGAAGATCGCATGGTCGATGGAGGAGATAAGGAAAATTGGAGGAGCGCCATTTTTCTTTTGAGATATTACTCTGAAAATTAGGACAAAAAATTTTTTGAAAATAAAAAATAGTATTAATTTTAGAGAAAAAAAATGCCTTATTCGGAGAAATCAATGAGTTGCAGAGAGGAAGAAGAGAGTGAGTGCTTACTCATATATACAAAAAACCGGAGATTATTTCAATTTTTTGGTCTGAAAGACCATTGTACCCTCTTAAACTGATGATTCTTATGGAATATCTGAAGGCATTTTGGTCAAAGAGGGAGAAATATTTAGTGCGGGGATAATGAGAGGTGTAGGATTCAGGAGAGAGAGGACGGAGGCGACAGTGAAAGAGGGGGAGATTTCTATTTTGGAGGATGAAAGACAAAAATGGACTTGGGATATTAAATGTGAACTTTTGAAGGATATAATAGTTGGGGTATTTTGGTATTTTTGTCGATTCTTATGGGTCCAAAGCTTACATCGGCCACATAAATAAGAAGAAGAATAGTCTTCGAAGTGTTTTTGTTATCAGAAAAAAAAATAAATGCAACAATTTTCAAAGAATGTGCCTATCCGGATCTTACGTGTCCAACAAAAATATTAAAATAGTTATAAAATGATTATTGTTCAATAAACCATTGTTACCTGGATCGGGTACGATCAAGTACGTTTTAAGATAAATTTAGGGTCATTAATAATTTATGTCATGCATTCTTTTAAATATAGTCAAAATTTCTATAAATTAATTAAATTTAGTTAACTGACTTATATAAAAATTGAGACATATAAGAACACAAAATGCTCATTTTTAGATTAATATATTAGAAATTTTTGTATTTTAAAGTCAAATTCGTTAAAAAAATAGCTTAATAAACTAATTTTTTATTGTATTTGTATCAATTTATGTTTTTTTATCCTTAATTTCTTCAATTTATATATATAAATTCGGAACGTCAATTTTATGAATTCAAATCGAGATGCCAAAATGAACCGAACGTTAATATACCCAAAATTAGAACGTGAATTCCGAAACATAAATCGCAGGGGTATGAGGATCCCGATAACTATGCAATAAACTATTTGCACTGATTTTTTAGTCTTGGCCTCTTATTCTTTCAACATGTTGGGCCGAATTAGACATTATTTTTGAGATAATCATTGTCATTGGGCTTAAGGTTTACTTTTGATCCGGATTGGATATTATTCGGATCTGGATAGGATCGTTTACAATTTTTTTTCATTTTTCCCAAATCCAAATGGATTGGTTACATTATTATTACTAAATCTAAAATAAAATAAAATTGTTGTTTATTTTTAGTTTTTTTTCTTTCTTTTTTGCACCAATTTTTTTTTCTTTCTTTAATCGGCTTTACTTATACATTAAGAAGGATGGTTAAAGTATCTTAATCCCAATTAAATTTTATATACTTTTGATTTGGATTTTGGAGTCTCTTTCAAAATTCTCTCTTCCGGAGTGCTCTGATCAGATATATAATTTAATAGTGTAAAAAAAACAGAAATCCAGGAGGGAAGGATTGAACGAAGAGACTCAAGATCTCAAATCATATATTAAACAATTTTTTAATAATTTCGTAATTATTAAGCTAAAATTTTCAATTTGGGGGTTTACCGTTTACGAGCTTTGCTTAGCTCCCAGGGTTTCCTCTTACTGTATATATCAAGGTTTTCCCCATTTTCGATCTCAGCACTCCGCAGCTCTCTTCATCATTTAGGTATGTTTTATTCTCTTTTATTTTTTTTCTTTGCAATATGGACCATTTGAATTTATCATATGTATTTTTCTGCAAATGAATGAAAATTGGGGTTTGTAGTGGTTTGTTCTATCCGTTTGGGGTACAAAATTGAACCTAATTTGAACTTTAATTCAATTTTGTTGGCAAAGGAGTATTTTTTTTTTCTTCGAACGAATTCTGGTTGCTTGTTTATTCTTTTCTTTTC
>AWWV01011915.1:0-10697 GCA_001974805.1 Corchorus capsularis | reverse complement strand
TTTGTTGTATTTTAGCAGTTTTGTACATAAAATTGGTTCTTGTTGCTAACTTACTTTCTAAGTGCTAATTGAATTTCTGGCTGCTTGCTTGAGCTATTATGGTAGCAGTTTGAGAATCTTTTATATATTTTTTATCCTTTGGTTTCTATGGAATGTTATAGGTTATAAGAAGAATTGGTGCAAATTCTATAGCTGTAAATGAGGTCAGGTGTCTTGAGAAGGCGCCTTCATCATGGGGATGTTGATGGGAGAACGAATGAGAATTATGAGACATCGGGATTGGATGGTTTAGATGAACCTTTGTTGGGAAGTCGTGACTGTGATGACAAACCTTCTCAGGTAATTATTTCATTGCTCATACTAAGTTTTCTTTTGGGCATGAAGGCGGGAAATTTGTTGCAAATGTTAAAATTTATTCTCTGATATGTTATAGGTGCACAGGCTAGAGGATATATGGGAGGAAGAGCGAATGAAGGAAAATTTGCATTGGAGGTTTCTGTTCTCTAACTTGATCGCACAATGGGCACAGTGGATAGGTTTGGCATTATCAGTCTGGTTACAATTGCAGTTTCAATTTTCTTTTATTCTGTTCTTTCTTTTTTGTTTGTGGTTACCAACTTCAAAAGTTAAACTCTTGTGCTGGATAATTATTTCTCTGTTGGCTATATTGGTAATTTGGTATGCAAGATTGCCGTTAGCAAATGGAAAGTATATCATTTGTTTTATTATTTTCTAAATTTATAAGCTTCAGATAAGAAATTCTCTGTGCATGTTGTTGCCTGGTTTTTATTTGGCTTTTGTTGATTATCTGGCTTTCTGTGATGAAAAGAGTGCTCTGTGGCCTATTAGATATTAAGTTCTTTGCATGCTTTGGTTTTCTTGTAAGAGGTGGCAATGGCTGATAGTCAATCTTGGCTTTTGTAGCAAACATTGTCCTTGGATCTGGATCATTTATCGCAAGAATTTTGGCTTTACCATCTAACACCCTAATTGGACCAAGCGAGAAACTTGTTTGCCCCGCTCTTAGTCCTTTACAGGTATGGTTGGCGTTGTACTTTTTGGTTTTTACTAAAACTTGTTAGGGATTCAATATAGGCATTTGAACCAATTATTGGTTCTTTTTCACTAGGGAGGCCAGGGCAGGGGGCAAGGTGGTGTTTCCTAAACCTTTTTAAAAGCAAGAGTTTATTAAATTTTGTATTAGGTCTGGAAGCATCAATTACTCACTATTTTGATTATCCATTCCATATGCCATTAATTCAAACTGTTAGGTCTAATTATGTGAAAGTTGATAAAATATGATTGGGACATATAGTGATGTTAGTAAATAGTATCCGGTTACTCCTGAGTATTGTAAATATAGGTCAAACTTCAGGCTGAAACTTCAAGCCAGGTTAAGGGTTTGATTTTTGCTGTTACAGTTTTTAAAGCATTAGTAGTGATGCATTATTGAGGAAGTAAACTGGAAGGTTAAGAATGTGCCACCGTATGAGATCTTGACTGATGCCGGATGTCAAATAACACATAAAAGAAAGAAAGTTCTTCTATTCTATCTATTTATAGTTAGAGTTTCAAGTCGTTTTCAAGAAGGAACTTGGGGGGAAAAAAGAAGGAGAAGAAAGCTCATAGCCTTTCCTTTTTTCCCTTTTAAGGAGTTGAGGGCAAATTCTCACAAGTCTTATGTGCTTCTTAGTTTATTCAGTTGTCTGTCTATTACAAGGTTACAATTCTTTGTTGTCACCGTTGTGTTTTACTTTATTATTGGTGAGCTGTGGTGTTCTAATGTTTCTATTTTGTGCCCTTGCAGGAAGTAAGGCTGAAAAATCTACAGCAAAGAGTGGGAATCCCGTTTGATGGATCTCGGGCTGAGCATCAAGTAGGTTTCGAGATTAGTGCGATATGCTTGTGTATTTGTTAATCGTTATTTTTTACCCCTTTTTATTTTTGTTTATATGAGTAATACCAAGCATTATGAACCTTTGGTTAAAAGAACTTGCCAATTCCTACAAATTTTCTTTTGGACTTTAAAATCTAGCAGTCATCTTTTCTTCCTTTAGTTTCTCCATACTATACCAAATATATGCGCGTTAGTAGAAGATTTTTTTTTATCACACTTTTGGCTGATGATCTAGTTATTCGTTTTCATTTGGCTTGCAGGATGCTCTTAGGCAGTTATGGAGATTGGCGTACCCTGACAGGGAGCTTCCATCTCTTAAATCAGAGCTTTGGAAGGAGATGGGTTGGCAAGGTCCAGACCCTTCAACAGATTTTAGGTATGCTGAGAATGTTGCCTTGCTTGAGTCATTTCTTGCTGATTCATTTTCTTATTTGTTATTTTAATGCTATTTGAAGGGGTGGAGGATTCATATCACTGGAGAATCTCATCTTTTTTGCCAAAAAATATCCGGTTTGTAACCTTCTCTTTAAAGTTCTTGGATTATGTTTTATAATTTGATGATCTAGCATATGGAGCATAATGTCTTGTTTTTTAACTTTACTATAAGATAGCGGAGTTATTTTATCGTCAGCATGAATTATAGCCATGGTTGGCATAACTCTGATTTGATCTTTTCTTATTAACAGGTATCGTTCCAGAGATTGTTGCACAAAGAAGATGGAATCCGATCTGAATGGGAATACCCATTTGCTGTAGCTGGCATCAATATTTCCTTTATGTTGGTACAGATGTTAAATCTCCAATCAGGTAGTTAATAATTCAGAATTGGTTGGATACTGAATGGTTTGTGCCCATAATAGATTTAGTGTATGCTTGGTGCTAGGATAAAGATAACATAAAGTTGACTATCCTATACAAATATGATAGATATATGATTATTTTGTATAGGATTATCTCATCTTTTTCTATCCATATATACAAAACAAACTCTTATAGTACAATGTCACAGAGGATGAGATCACAATGGCATTAGCACTTTACTGACTGGAAGAATCTTGGAATATGGAAATTTGGAAGTAATTGGATATTAAGTGGCGTATGCCCTTTGTAGTACAATGTCACTTTCGGAGGCTGAGATATGTTACTGGCATACTACACAATGTTGCCATTAACACTTTACTGCTGATTTTGGAATACTATTGCCTTATGCTGAATAAAGAGTACATTATATTTCTGCTGTCTTTTTAGGCTAAGTTATGTTTTATCTGCAGGAAAACCATCTTCTAAGGCTGGAATCAGATTTCTGGCACTACTTGGGGAAGATGAAATGGCATTTGACGATCTATATTGTGTGGCCTTCCAGATGATGGATGCACAATGGCTTGTAAAACGCGCTTCATACATGGAATTCAATGTAAACTATTCCAACAAATTTCTATATGGTGTATCTTGAGCTTTATATTCGTGATTCCGTGATCATTTCTTTTGGGATCCTTTTCATGATAGTTGATTTTGTTTTTTTCTTTTTCCAGGATGTTCTGAAGTCTACAAGAATACAATTAGAGCGTGAGCTGTCACTTGAAGATGTCTCTAGTGTTAAAGATTTACCAGCATACACTATGTTGAGAAGGTAACTATGGTCTTGGCATCCAGAACAGACTTGTTTTCGTCATCATTTAAAGAAGTGTTGTCATACATGTTCCTTCAAAGATGTGTAATAAAGCAAACGAAAATTGTATATATAGTATTAATTATGAAAATCAAGTATAGTTGGGCTGTTTCGCCAATGCTGTACTCTTTACATATTGTGAAGAAGGTTAGAGATTGGCTCATTCCCCCTTATTATGGATAATCAGGATTGCTGATGCTGTTCCAGAATCAAGCTTTTATGGCCATCACATAAGAGAAGATGTTATCGGCTTTATTTGTTAATATAATCTTGATCTGGACTTCCCTTAGGATTCTTCTGAAGACCTTAATAACCATCTGCTAAGTCGCTCTGTAGCTATGTTCACCTGAAAGCAAATGAATATTTATTCAGATTAGCATTTCAAGCATTCTTGTTAACCCAAGTTAAAGAAGAAGGTGATTGAAACCTTCAAGATAAAATTGTGTAAATGAATCAACAAATTCCCAATTTTCATATTAAGTTTCTTGATTACCTGTTCATCCCAATCAGTTTTCCAGGTAAGGTAGCCAAGCGTAACCGTTTGCATCACAACACCGATGATCATCCCAATCCATATTCCCTATCAAATCAGTCAGTCAAATAATTAGTTCTAAACATTTCAGAGCTTTTGTTGGAAGGAAAATAACAAGAAAATTCCAAGTTTTCTCACCTTCACTTGTAAATGAAATACATATCCAAGAAAAACTCCCAATGGCACCCCAACTAAATAAAAAGAACAAGTGTTTACATATGCAACTATACTTTGCCTGCCGGCACCCACAGCTCCCCCTGCATTGAATAAAACACCATCTTATATTCAGAAAAAAAAAAGTTTTTTTTTTCCCCTGAACATTTGATATGTTGTTATATATTTTGTTATACTTGCCTGATAAGACTGATTGGAGACTGTTTAGGAAAACAGAGAAAGAAAGCAGAACAGAGAGGTCTAATACAGATTTTACTACTTCCTCATCATTGCTAAACAAGTAACCGATTCGATGACTGAATATTAAACATAGAGCCCAGAATATCACTCCAAGTAGTAATGAAGCTGATACATTAACTTTCATGGAAAATTTTGCAGCTTTGGCATTCCCATTTCCTAATTCATTTGAAACTCGGACGCTGTGAAAATGAAATATATCAGTATAACACATCAGTTTCAAAGAAACTTGGCAGCTTGGCAGGGAATAATAGTTACCTGGCTGAAGAAAAGAAGCCTAGGCATAACATAAATTCCCAAGCAATAATGTTCAGACTGCAAAATATACACATAATAGGTAAGTCATTTCAAGAATTTTGATTTCAGAATTCTTAATTTTTAATCAAAATTGAAATTTACCAGATTGAAAATGCAGAAATTGCAGTAGTGGCATTTGGCATATATCCTGCTAGAAGGACTAAAACAGCATAATACCATAACTCTAAGCTGCACCAAATGGAAAATCCCAATAAAAATATGACAAAAACAAGAGAGAGTTTAAAAAGTTGTAAAAAAAAAAGAAAAAAGAATCTGTTCACACCAAGAGAAGCCTTGTTGAATGAAATTTACTTACCAAATCATAACTGCAGATGATATTGAAAGCTTCAGAACAGGAAATAAATCAGCAAAGCAATCAATGGTGAAACCTTTCCAAGTCTTGGGACACCAACCACCAAAAATGTACACAATCTCTCCAAATACTACAAACCAATTAGTAATAATCATTGAAGTCATTGCTCCAGGAATTCCCCAATTCAATTTGCTCACAAAAACCCATGAAAAGAGCACATGAAGCACAAAAGAAATTGCAGAAAGCCATCCAATTATCATGTTCTTAAGCTGTGCTTGTAAGTATTTTTGGACCGTCACATTAAAGAGAAAAGCATAAAGGACAGGAATGAACCATAGTGAAATATATCCTGCTTGATTTGCCACATCTTCTTCTTCTCCAAGAAATTTAAGGATTGGCGAAGCAAAGACGAAAATCGGTAGCAAAACTGTTTGAGCACCGAAATTAATAATCCATGAACGTTGTAAGTAAATTCCCATCATATGGTATTGTTTTGCTCCAAATGCTTGCCCACATAGTGTTTCAGTTGCACTAGACATTCCCAACTGTAACAACACAGAAGCAGCATATGATACATGAGTTTCAGAATTCCGACAGTTTTCACTTTTTAAGAGACAATAATTCTGGAAATCTTACCAAAATTCCATAGGCGAATCGAACTGTAATGATTTGTATGAGTGAATAAGCTGCAAGTTCAACTTTGCTAAGATGACCAATAAATGCTTGTGTTATTACAAACATTCCAAATGATGTTAACTTTGTTAGGCTTGCAGGAAAAGCTGTTCTCCATATCTTTTTCAGTTCCACCCACACTCTCTCTTTCAATTCGCCGCCGCCATTTTTTGTCTGGTTTAATCCTACTAGAAGCTTCTCATCCATGCTAGTGCTGTTTCAGTTTCTCTGTTGGAGTATGCAAAAGCTGAAGCCTATCTATGTTTTAATGAGGCCAAACCAACTGAACTCCTTTCTTCCTCTTTTTTCCATTCTTGTTGAACAACTGAATAAAAGCTATCTTAAAAGGGGAAAAAGAAAAAGAATAAAGAAGAAAAAGGGTCCGTCTATCTGTTTACTAAGAAAGAAAAAACAACAACAAAGCTCTTTCCATACCGTCTTGCTGCTTGCCTACTTCTCCTTCCCTCACTAGGCGCTTAAAATACCTGGAGGCCCCTCTACTGAACAAAAGTATTCAATTTAGTACCTGTACTTAAACAACGATTAATTTAATCCACAAGATTGGGTCAATTAGTTCATATACTCACAATATTTGGTCAATTGAGTCGAGTGATGATCCTATAGACTCGAATCCGTGGTAGTCCAATTGAGTCAAATCAATAACGGTACAATTTGGCACCATTGAGGACTCAATTAATCTAATATTGTAAGTATATGGACTAAATTGATCCAAAGTTGCGAGTATGAAATTATTTAATCACTTTTTGAAAATTGAGATTTTTTTTGCAATACAGGAACCTTGATATTTTAAACTCCTACTTTTTTTTTTTTAGCCAAAAACTCCTAACTACCTCCTTACAGGAAAAACGTGTTAATTTAGGTCATTGCAAAACTTACCAAACTTGGGTAAAACACGTGCCATTTACAGAGCAGAATCTTATCGGTTCACATGAGAATGCAAGGTTTGAAGCATTACCTAGCTTGATTTTCTAGCTGATGAATGAATACATTGAATTTTTTGCAAGTTAATTTGAGGTTTGGAGTCTTGATTCTTACATTCTTTACAGTCATTTATTCTTTAGTATTGCCTCCATTGTTATTGTTATAAAAAATACAAAATGTATATGATATTTGGCATAAATATTGAAAAGAATGGGATTAAAAAATAATTACCAATATTCAACTCAAAAGTCAAAACTAACAAAAATCAAGTAAAAATGGAAGACAGAATTTTTTTCCACTGTTTTCCTTTCACTCCGACCACCAACATCTTTTATTCTTTGATTCTTCTGCTTTTGTCATTTTTACATTTCTCAAACCCCACTACCACTACCGTCCCCATCACTATTTATGTTACTTTCCATCCAACTCATAAAAACTCCTAGCAAATCTCTAAACATTTTTGTGTAGAGAGAGGAAGGGTTGAGAGAGTTTTACCTTATAATAAATCAACCCGTCGAATAAAGGTTAATTTGTAAATATATAAAAAAAAGTAATAAAAGCTATATTAAGGTGGATCACTTTCTCTTGTATTGTATAATTTTATTTAATTTATTATTATAAAAATAATACAATATATTGTCAGTAGAATTTAGCAGACTACATATGTAAGATCAAAGTTTTATATTTTTCTTAATGTGATAAAAAAAAATTTATATTATTTGCGAAAAAATCCACGCCAAGAACACAATTTTTCTCTAAAGAAAAGTGGAAAGGCACACACCTACGTTGTTTCATTCAAAAGAATATAATTGGCTGGAATATTGTTGAGAGTAGTATGCGCTTTTTTGCTTATATATATATATATATATATATATATATATATATATATATAAACTTGATTATGGAACGTAAGCAAGTGATGATTCGTTTTTTTTATGGAAGGGTATACCAGATGGAGGAAGAAAGAAAATTTTGATATTCATTCATGTCCTAAGCTTCTAAGTTCTAATCAAGCTAGGAAAAGATTTCTAAGTAAAGATTTGAGACAACAGAAGTAATTTGGGTAAAAAGTATTTTATATTCTTTGTATTGAATTGTAGAGTTTAAAAGCGGGCTCTAAGACAGTTTGAAAGTTATCCAAGATCCTATTGATCAAGAGAACTCTTAGAAGTGGAACAGGTATTTATAGTACAAGGCTTTCCTTAAAGATAAGGATCAGTTACATTTGAAAATATACAGCTAAGTATAAGGGAAAATATTCAAAGTAGAGATTTATCCTATCTATCTGTTGAATTTGAATCTTCTGTTGGATTTTAAATCCTATTTCCTCCATTACTCCCCCGCAAGATGGTGGAGCCATTAGTGACACCAATTTTGGACATTAGTGTGAGGAATCGATCTTTGGACAACGCCTTAGTGAGAGCATTTGCAAGCTGGTCGACTGTGGAGATGTGTTGCACTTGAAGTTGACCTTCATTCACTTTTTCTCGAACAAAAAAATAGTCTAGTGCCAAGTGCTTTATTCTGGTGTGAAAAACAGGATTAGCACAGGTATATGTGGCACTTAGATTATCACAAAGAACAAGTGGAGCTTTAGGTAAAGTGACATGTAGTTCATGAAGAAGTGATTCAATCCAAGTAAGCTCAGAGACACTAGAGGCAATGGCTTTATACTCAGCCTCGGTAGAAGATTTTGCCACTGTTTTCTGCTTTTTGGAACACCATGAATTGGGCTGTTGCCAAGATAAAGAATGTATGCAGATGTTGATTTCCTGTCATCCGGATTTCCTGCCCAATCTGAGTCAGTGTAAGCAGTAAGTGTAGGCTTGGTTTCTCTTCTGATGTGAAAACCATGTAACATAGTTCCTTTAAGATATCTCAGGACACGTTTGAGAGCTTGAAGATGCAATGCTGTGGGCTTATGCATGAACTGTGAGAGCTTGTTCACTGCATAGCAAATGTCTGGCCTAGTAAGTGTCAGATACTGAAGAGAACCAATCATCTTTCGGAATTCAGTGTCATCAACACTTGCAGTGCCATCATTAAGTGTTAATACATTCGAAGTTGACAGCGGAGTGCTACATTCCTTTGCTCCAGTCATGTTTGCCTTTTCCAACAAATCAGCAATATATTTTGATTGAGAGAGGAAAATACCTGAGGCAGTATTGGTTACCTCTATTCCCAGAAAGTAATGCAGGCTGCCAAGATCTTTGATGGAAAATTTTGAAGCTAGAGCCTGAGTAAATGTTGCAAGAAATTCTTTGTTGTTTCCTGTCAAGATCAGATCATCAACATATACAAGGATATATGCAAGTATATCACCAGACTTATATATGAAGAGTGATGTATCTGCAACAGAATTCTTGAAGCCAGAAGAGATTAGAAAATTGCTCAGAGCACAATACCAGGCACGTGGTGCCTGTTTCAGGCCATAGATTGCCTTCTTCAACTTGCAAACCAAGGTTGGATGTTGCTTGTCATATAGAACAGGAGGTTGCTTCATGTAAATCTCATCCTGAAGATCACCTTGCAAGAAGGCATTATTCACATCAAGTTGCTGCGGAGGCCAACCATTAGTGACAGCAAGGCAGAACACCAATCTGATGGTAACAGGTTTTACCATAGGGCTAAATGTTTCTGTAAAATCAACCCCTGGTCGTTGTGTAAACCCTTTGGCTACAAGTCTGGCTTTGTAGCGAGCTATAGAACCATCTGCATTCCTTTTAATTCTGAAAACCCACTTGCACCCAACAATGGTGCGGTTTGTTGGAGCTGGTACTAAATCCCATGTTCCATTTCTGTTCAAGGCCTCCAATTCTTCAAGCATTGCTTGCTTCCACTGGGGATCTTTAATGGCAGTAGTGGCACTAGTTGGTTCAACTGTTTCTGGAAGAGGATGTTTAGTGGCAGTATATAGTATTTTTGGCTTGAAAATATTATTCTGAGACCTAGTTTTCATGGAATGTGTTCGTTGAGATTGATTACCTGGTTGGGGAACAGTTTCTGTTGTTGTTTGTGATGAGCCTGCACACACAAGAGCCAAGTCACCAGTGTTAGTTGCCTGAGGAGGTTCTGTTTGTTGCAGAGTTTCGGCTTGAGGGATTTGTGGTGGTTCTGCATTGATTAGTGGCATCATTGCAGTGGCATTAGTGGATGTAGTTTGGGAAGCTGCAGAAGAAGTATTAGTGGGACTAATAAGCATAATGTCAGTGTCAAAGGCAGGATTCCAGGTTTCAGTAGTGGCACCAGAGGCAATGGTCTGTCCTGCAGCAAAATTCTTAAAAGGCAGTTTTGTTTCATCAAACATAACATGTCTTGACACAAAAATTTTGTTGCTTGATAAATCCAAACACAAATATGCACTTTGATTTTTGAATAACCAATGAAAACGCATGGTCTAGACTTTGCCTCCATTTTGTGTTGAGTATAAGGTTTCAACCAAGGGTAACACAAACAACCAAACACTTTGAGTTTTTCAAAATTTGGTTCCTGTTCGAAGAGCTTTTGAAAAGGACTTTGATTTTCCAAAACTTTAGTTGGCATTCTGTTTAAAAGATAAACAACAGTAGAAAAAGTATAAGGCCAGTATTTTAGAGGCATAGACACATGATGCATGAGAGTCAAACCTTTTTCAACAATCGATCTGTGTCTTCTTTCCACAATTGCATTATGTTGAGGTGTGTGAGGAGGTGTTTGGAGATGTTGTATGCCAAGATCTGAGAAAAAACCTTTGAGTTTTTCAAATTCACCTCCACAATCTGAGAAAATGGTTACAATCTTTGTTTTGAAATAGTTCTCAACAAGACTTTTAAATTTTGGGAACAAAAGATAGACATCAGATTTGAACTTCATGGGATAAAACCAAGTGTATCGTGTGAACAAGTCAACAAATGCCACATAATATTTAAAACCTTGATCAGATGTGATCCTTGCAGGACCCCATACATCAGTGTAAATAACATCT
>AWWV01011914.1:0-23171 GCA_001974805.1 Corchorus capsularis | reverse complement strand
GCATTAGTGGGGCTAAAATTACCTCTTCTTTGCTGCCAACGCCTTGCATTATTTCTGTGGGCATACTGAGCAGTGGGAATATTGAAATCAGAATTTCCTTGCTGCTTTTTCAAGGCCTCTTCATAATCGACAAACTTGTCCATAAGTTCCTCAAACGAGATGTAAAACTCTCGAGCTCGAATACCAGCTGCCAGTTCCTTGTATTAAGAGCCAACACCATTGAGAGCATGAATAACTAGCTCATCCTCAGATATATCAGTGTTGATTAATGCCAATTCATCAACTGTGCTTCGCATGAGTTTGAAAATACTCAGATATAGACTTGGTGCCTCTTGGTGCAGTTAATTTTTCCCTCAAGGCCATCATCCTTGACCTTAACTTGTTAGCATAAAGCTTGTTCAGTTTCTCCCAAGCAGCATGAGAAGAAGTTGCTGATGCAATATGAGAGACAACAGTCTCTGTTGAAGAGGCTATCATGCCATGAAGTAACAATCGATCTTGCCTGAGCCAATGCTCAAAGGCTGGATTAGGAATCATCTCATCAGTGGTTCCTGTCTTCAGTATTTGCTGTGGTGGAGATGCTTTCGAGCCATCTATATAACCAAGCAGATCAAATCCTATCAAGAGAGACTGAAATTGAGTCCTCCATGATGGAAAATTTGTTGCTGTCAGCTTAATGGGAAGATGTGCTGCAGCGTTGATGGTAAATAATGGTAGATTCTGGCTAGAAACAAGAGAGCCAGATGCTGATGTGACTGAATTTGCGGAAGACATAGTGAGACTAGAAGTCTGAGGAGAAGAAAGAGAAAGCGAGAGGAGGGTGGGAAGAAGAAAAATCCAGGAAAAGAAAAAGAGACTCGTTAGAGTTTTTGAGCTCTTGATACCATAAAGATTTGAGACAACGGAAGTAATTTGGGTAAAAAGTATTCTGTATTCTTTGTATTGAATTGTAGTATTTATAGTACAAGGCTTTCCTTAAAGATAAGGATCAGTTACATTTGAAAATATACAGCTAAGTATAAGGGAAAATATTCAAAGTAGAGATTTATCCTATCTATCTGTTGAATTTGAATCTTCTATTGAATTTGAAATCCTATTTCCTCCATTACTAAGTTCTAACCAAGCTAGGAAAAGATGTCAACATTTGCTAAATGAAAAGCAACATGTCCAATTTGCTTTTATAAAGTAATTCAATCAAACAAGAAAAGATTATCAAGTTCGTTTAACTAACTGTGACACTTGATCACGAAAGTGAACGCATCTGCTTATTATGCCCACTATTTTTCTCATCAGTTTCGTTTGACACTTGTAATATGGTGAATATTGTTGAAGCCTCAACCTAAACTTAGAAATGTGCTTGGAGGAAAACAACTTAACAAGGTCGTGGAGGCATCAAGAGTTAGTGAACTGAACATTCTATGAAGAAGTTTGAATCAAGAAAGAAGTCTTCAACAAGTCGTGGATATTCAACGGACTTCGATTAGGGTTTTATTTCAAAGTTGATCCTTAAACAACATTAAAATTGAGGTAAATAACTCTTTATCTTCTTGAAGAAATCTTATTGTCATTCCAAAATAAGGACAACATATTTGTGACTTAGGTACTAAGACCACTAGTCTCGCCAAAAAAAAAGTACTAAGACCACTAGTAATACTCAAGAAACAACAAAATTTATATCATTATCAAATTGAGTTGTTTTTTGTATTGTATATGAGTTCAACAATCATTTCAATGGTGTAAAAAAATACAATTATTTCAATGAGGTAAATATAGAGTTATTTCTTTATTTGACGAATCTAAAATTAGGGTAGTTACAAAGCTACCCCCATTTTGAATATTAGGATTCCACAAAATTACCATGCAAATAGAGCTAATCTTTACCAAAGTATTAATAATATATATACATTTGAGCCATTTTAAATTGTTTTTTACCCAAATATTAAAAATTATGTGGTCTATATTCATATTTTAAATATTTTAAAAGTATTAGAAAATTAAAATTATGAAAAAAATCATTAATATATAATAAATATTAATTAATTAAAGTTTCGGATTGGGCCAGGCCCAAAAATTCATGTCCAAGGCCCTGAGCAGTGGAATCCACCCCATCCATGCACCTCCCAATTGCAAAAATAAATAAAGTTACTCATCTACAGTATCTATTTTTGGCAAAAAAAATAAAATAAAATAAAATAAAATAAAATCTACAGTATCTATAATAACAGATTGCTAGCTAGATTTAAGAAGTAGAAGCTTAATGCTATGACCATATTTGCACAGCTTTTGCATTTCCTCTTCCAAATTCATTTGAAACCCTCACATTGCAATATGCACAGGAGAAAATTACCTTATTTCAGCTTTAAAATTAGCAAACTTTTGGAGGCCATGAGAAAATGGTTGAAGATTTCATTAATACTTAATTAGTGAGGCTAAATATGTACTAATTAATTACCTAGCTGCAGTTAGGAAACAAAGCCAAGGAACATCAATGAATGAGTTACCAAGCTAATGTTAAGGCTGCAAATGTAATTTAACAGTCAAGAATTATTACCATAACTCTAAATTATGCTAACAAGCCAAGAAATATACTATTAAATTGTTATGTCCTATTATAAGATTGGCATTATTTGAGGGGTTGAAAATAAGTGAACCAGAAACAGAATCAGAATTTATTTATTTTTTTCTGATAAAGAAAAAAATATGGAAATTTACCATCATCACTTGTTTCATTTTCCGGTAGGGGCCAACCATGTGTACAGTCTACAGCGACATGTTGCATACATTTGATTCGATTTTATAAGTAACGACAACAAGAAATTTATTTCAATAAATTGCAGGATTTTCTTGTTCTTGCAATAATTGAATATTTTATGCATATATATATATATATAATATATATGGACTGAAAGAGATTTGTGAGTCACAAGTGAAGGAGGAAGATTTGTTAAGGTTCATATTTCATATGTAAAAGAAATAACATCGTGTTAAGGAATGGGATTTTTGTATTTTTGTTTTTAGCCACAATATATGCATATGTGGACTGTATTATATAGGCCTTGAAAATGTTGACTTTTGTCTCAACACTTTAGGCAAGAGGAAAAATAATATAATAATCAGATAATGACTAATTCCCATTTTGGAGGAACAAATCCAAAACAGACATTTTTTTAATCATCATTTACAGAATTTTAGTGAAGAAGCAAACGAAAAAAATCATGAAAATCAAGCATAGCTCGAAGGCTAGATTTTTGCACACATAATCAAAATCAAGATGACATTGAGATTTCTGTTACACAAGAGAAAAAGATATTATATGTTGACATTGAGATTTCTAGAATCTGGACTTCCCTTAGGATTCTTCTGAAGACTTCAATAACCATTTGTTAAGTCGCTCCGAAGCTTTCTTAACCTGAAAGCAAGTAATCAGATTAGGATTTCTGGCATTGTTTTTAACCAAGTTGAGTTGGAAGTTGTTCCATTATATATGCTGTATCCCAAATTAGGTAGAAAAGGGTGAAATTTCCAAGAAAAAATGTGTAAATAATATCAGAAAATTGGCAGTTTTTTACTTTTTGTGCACTGGTCTGAAGATTTATAGACATTTGATTGCAGTGTAAGTTTCTTCACTTACCTGTTCATCCCAATCAGTTTTCCAGGTAATGTAGCCAAGTGCAATTGTTTGCATCACAACTCCAATTATCATCCCAATCCATATCCCCTATCAATTCCAATAATGAAGAAATTAGTAAAATCCCACATTGAAGAAACATTGACCCTACCCCAAGGATCAATCAAGTGTTTAGTTCTAAATCTAATATTCAATGCTTTTGTTGAAATGAAAATTCCAAAATTTCTCACCTTCACTTCCAAATGAAATACATATCCAAGCAAAACTCCCAATGGCACCCCAATTATATAATAGGAACAAATGTTAACATATGCAACTCTGCTTTGCCTTCCAGCACCTACTGCTCCCCCTGCATTCAAACATTTTTTTTTTCAGAATTTTTGTCCATTTTTTAAAATTTGATTTGTTGTTATTTTGTTATACTTGCCTGATAAGACTGATTGAAGACTGTTTAGGAAAACTGAGAAAGAAAGCAGGACAGAGAGGTCTAATACAGATTTTACTACTTCCCCATCATTGCTAAACAAGTAACCAATTTGGTGACTGAATATTAAGCATAGAGCCCAGAAGACCACTCCAATTAATGTTGAAGTTGATATGTTCACTTTCATGGAAAATTTTGCAGCTTTGGCATTTCCATTCCCTAATTCATTTGAAATTCGGACGCTGCGAAACAATGAAATATCAGAATACTAACAGTTTGATGGAAACTTGGCTGCCAGGTGAATATGGAAATGATTAATGAAGCCATATATATACCTAGCTGAAGCAAAGAAGCCAAGGCATAACATAAATTCCCAAGCAATGATGTTCAGACTGCAAAATACACATGATAAGTAAGTCATTTCAAGAATTTTGATTTCAGAATTCTTAATTGTAAATAAAATTGAAGTTTACCAGATTGAAAATGCAGAAATTGCAGTAGTGGCATTTGGCATATATCCTGCTAGAAGGACTAAAACAGCATAATACCATAACTCTAAGCTGCACCAAATGGAAAATGCCAAGAAAAATATGACAAAAACAAGAGAAAGTTAAAAAGTTGTAAAGAAAAGTAATATACCAAGAAAAACTTTTGAATTTTCGCCAAAAAAAAAAAGAAAAACTTTTGAATCAAGTTTACTTACCAAATCATAACTGCAGATGATATTGAAAGCTTAAGAACAGGAAATAGATCAGCAAAGCAAACCATGGAGAATCCTTCCCATGTCTTGGGACACCAACCACCAAAAATGTACACAAATTCTCCGATCACCACAAACCAATTCGCGATAATCATTGAAGTCATTGCACCAGGAATACCCAAATTCAGTTTGCTCACAAAGATCCATGACAACAACACATGAAGTACAAAAGATATAGCAGAAAGCCATCCAATTATCATGTTCTTAAGCTGTGCTTGTAAGTACTTTTGGATGGTTATATTAAAAAGAAAAGCATAGAGGACAGGAATGAACCATAGTGAAATATATCCTGCTTGATTTGCCACTTCTTCTTCTTCTCCAAGGAATTTAAGGATTGGCGAAGCAAAGATGAATATCGGTAGCAAAACTGTTTCAGCACCAAGGTTAATAATCCATGATCTTTGCAAGTAAATTCCCATCATATGGTATTGTTTTGCTCCAAATGCTTGCCCACATAGTGTCTCAGTTGCACTAGACATGCCCAACTGCAACATATATTATGTGTAATTTCATAAACAAGACAACAGAAGAAGAATAAGACATAGATTCTACAATCTTACCAAAATCCCATAGGCAAATCGAACTGTAATGATTTGTATGAGTGAATAAGCTGCAAGTTCAACTTTGCTAAGATGACCAATGAATGCTTGTGTGATTACAAACATTCCAAATGATGTCAACTTTGTTAGGCTTGCAGGAAAGGCTATCCTCCATATCTTTTTGGATTCCACCCACACTTTCTCTTTCAATTCACCACCATCTTTTTTCTGATCTGATCCTATTAGAAGCTTCTCATCCATGTTGCTGTCTTGTTTCACTTCTGTTCTACAAAGATGAAGTTTTTTTTGGTCAGAGTGAATACCTTGCTGGTTTTTGCAGGGTAAGGCCAGTTGTTGATTATATCTGCAATAATGGAGAGCCAATTGAGGTTAATTTGTAAATAGAAGATGAGCAGGAGTCTGTTTTCAATTTGCCTCTTCTATATATATAGGCTGTATTTTGTAGACATTGTTCCATACATCAATGACTTTCCTTCATTTGATTGGTCAAAAGGAAATAAAAAAAATGATAAAAGTAGAACCAAGTGAACACTTTTCTTCCTCTTTTTGCCGTGATTGACTTGTATTTAAGAATTATAAAGGTATCTTAAGAAGTGAAAAGATAAATTAAAAGGGTCACTATACTATAAGTAATAATGAGTGGCAAGATGTTCCCACAAGCTTTTTAACAAGGCCCTTCAATGAAAAGTTGAATTCAACAAAGGGAAAAAAAGAAGAAGAAAAAAGAGAAGAAATTAAAGGGTGTTCATTAGAAGTTTACAAGGACTAATCATTTGAAAGAGAAAACAAGAAAGCTCATTTACATCACATGTAGCTTCTTCTATTTGCTATGTGCATGGCCTTGACACCATTAAAAGCTATCAATAATTTACCTTGTCTTGTCCCTTTCCTCTTTATATTGTAGCTAGTAGCTACACTGCGCTGGTCCTTTACATCTGAAAAACATCTTGTGCGTATTATCCCTCATAGATTTCGAATTTTATATAGATTAATTAGGACAAACATTTTTCAAATTAACCAAACTTATTGAATGATGAAGTGAATCAATAGTTGCATTCGATATGTGGACCATTTTGTTCCTTCATTTGCTTTTGCAACCCTTCTTCTTCTTCTTCTGCTTCCTTTAGCATAAGTGATAGGTGATGAAAAATTATACAGTGAGTGGATTTTAGCAGACTACACGTGCGAGGGGTTTTTTTTTTTTTTTTTTTGCTAGAAAAGAGGAATGATATTAACCAAAAGAAAGACATATTACAAAAGTGTCAATACATACCATCAAAAAAGAGCAAACCCTGAGATCAGTGGTGAGGTATTGAGAACTTGCCTCCTGATCTCAAGTGAAGAACAAAATCTAATGAAGTCAAGGAAGGCCATCTTTGTTGAGAATATGCACCAATGAAGATAGAGGTCTGTCAACCCTAGTCATAAAATCCATCCTCATGTTGTGCTGCTTGGCAACCCAATCAGCTGCACTATTCGCTTCACACTTCACTAGAGATAACCTGACCTCCTTGAAAGTCTTCAGAATTTCTTTAATGTCACCAATGATGATGCTTGTCTTCCATGCATACCTTCCATCATTCTTGTTGATATCACAAATAACAGCTGCAGAATCAGACTTGTTGACACTGCTTTTTGGCGGTCACGTGCAGCGCATTAGTAATGACGATACGATGGGGTTGACATAGGATATGGCAGGGTCCGATGTCAGCTCCACCTTTGGGATATGTCAGAGATTTTGGCTTGGAGGCTGGGACTAGGAGTTAGTTGGAGATAAAATCCCAACCTTTTCTCACGTGAGAGTAAACCCTTTTGAGCCTATCTTCCTTGAATATTTCCTTCTTACCATAAATCCCATGATTGACGCCTTAAATCAGTTTCATCGTAAATCTCGCAATCACATTTGTCAAATCCCTAATTGATGGCCTAAATCAATCCTACCGTAAATCACTCAATTGCATATTACTGCTATCAATTGATATCAGTATACTATAATTACGGGATATCGTAATTATTACACACGTTCTTTCACTTCAAAGCCTCTCCACTATATAGTGGAGTTGAAACCATTGAAAAGGACCCTTTTGGCATCACAGAGAAATGACCTTAAAACTCTGTCTCTTTGCTCACGTTAAAACCACCATAAAAAGCCAAGATACCACCTGCCAACACCACATTCTCACTGAGATCTGCTCCGGTCTTCCTCTCCGCCGCCTCTTCCATATCCTTTTGCTCTGTTTGCGACGTCTCCTCCACCACAACAAAAGAACCTATCAACAAGACTCTAGTACAATCTTCTCATATCCTTGCTCTTTCGCCGATTTGCACCCATCCTTGATTTTAAGTGCTTCAACTGTAAGAGCCTCATCAGCAAGGAATCTTTGGCCAATGCCATTCAAGAGTTTACCATGTTGATAAAAAATAACAATTCTAGTAGCAGCTTTGCCAGTCTTGGCATCAAAGCTTCCATCACAGTTCACTTTCACCCATCCCTATTCTGGAGGCTGCCATTTCTTCCTAAATTCTTCATCTGTGTTATATGTTTCTATTTTAACAAAAAGTTTGACCTTTCTAAACTGTACAAGGTCATTCACCCCTGCTGAAATCCTATGTAAAGTGGACAAGATATTTATGTTCTTCTTATAGATAGAAAATTCACATTTTGTTCTCCATATATACCAGCAAGTTAAAGCAATATGTACCTTTAAATATGGTGTAGTGTTAGCCTGCTCAAAATCTTCTAAAAGCCAGTCCTCAAATCTGGTAACTTTCTTTGCATCAATTCTTAATCCAGCACATGAACCAAACCAAATATTCCTAGTCCATGGGCATTGCAGATTTAAATGCTCCAATGTCTCCTCTAAGCACTCACAAATATTACATAGTGGGGACTGGACAATTTTCCTCTTCCACAAATTCCTATTAACAGCCATTGAATCTGTACATAATCGCCACAAAAAGTTCCTAATCTTACTTGGAACATCAAGTTTCCAGATTGCTCTCCACAAAAGAGGGTTATTATGTCTAGAGGATGAAGGTGTTGTTGGTTGAGCATTGTCATGTTGTTCCTTCAGGATACAGTATCCTGACTTGGCAATGTAAAATGCCACTTCTGTCCTTTGGCCAGATCACTTTGTCTTCCCCTTGACGTGCGGAGGGTTGACATATCACATATTTAGTTTTTAATATTAAATACAAAATTAATTAAGAAATGTAGTCAACTTTGTGAAGTCTAAAACCTAAACTGATTGGAATCAAGATCCTCTGTCCCCATTTTTGGTGCCCCATTGTGTCCCAACCACCAAATTACGCCACGTGTCCCTAGTATTATACCTTGTTTGTTTTCGAGTTTTAACAAATAGTAAAAATCCCAATTAAAACCAGGTTTAACCCCAAATTAACAACAAATAATTATATATAAGGGTTAGTCCTAAATTTTACTCCCTCCCATTCAAAATAAGTGCAACATTTCAAGATTTGCAGTCATTCATATTAAGTGCAACATTTATAAAACCAATGTAATTTGTAATTTTTTTCCATATATATCCCTACTTGTGTTGGTTAGGTAGTTAAATCTTTAATTATCTTGGAAAGGTGGGAAGGGAGAGAAGAATTTTATCTAATTGTTTATAAAAATTTTTGAAGGGTAAGAATACCATTTTAAGTGATTTTTTACTAAATTTAAAACCAATCAATCATTGTCTTGGTTTGTGTAATATTTCTGGTGTTGCACTTATTTTGAATGAGAGGGATTAATACATTTCCCATAGGGTTTTAGAAAGAAAATATAAAATTTAATTTAACTAGACAAACAAGGAATAACATTACAGAGGATTTTTATCCAACCGACAATATATCAAATAATTATTCGATATAAATAAAGCTTTAAAATTTTACTTTTTCCGTATAGAGAAAACTGAAAAAGTGTTTTTACTTTTAAGTTTTTCCTTCATATATAGTACAATGATGTAAGGTTATCAATGAAAGGAAAATCTTGCCCTACATATATACATGAGCTGAAAAAGTGATGCATTTGTTGGCTTGGCTAGTGTAGAAAAACAACTTAATTTTATTATTGCAAAGACCAAGTACAACAAAATACTACTCACTACCTCATTAACTCGTACAACACCATACAACTTATACCCACACTCACTTTTACAGCTCACTCACTTCGCTACTTGACTCACAATTGCTCGACTCACCACACTTCACACGCTACTCCTTTGCACAAAGCACCTATTTAGTGCTATGTCGGTTTACAATTGTCCCACCTACCTTGTAGTAAATATAAATATACTTCCTAACTACTTATACATTTATTAAATTTGACATTTTAACCGGCTAAGTAAATTTGTTTTCAACTAGTTCACACTTAGCCCATAGATTAGCTATAATAGGTTTGAAATTCACTTCCTCATGTCAGTAAAATATCAAGACTCGAGGAAAACTCTAGGCAATGCTAGAGTAGTTGGTGCATTTTAACACTCCCCCTCAATGACTATTCTCTTTGATTGTTGACTTTGTAATCATTCCAAGTCGCCTTCTGAACTCATCAAATCTCAAACCATTAATTCATTTGGTGAATACATCTGCAACTTGTCATTTTTGTTGATATATTTCAACTCGATTTCTCCTTAGAGTACTTTCTCATGCACAAAATGATAATGTATCTCCACATGCTTGGTTCTTGCATGAAACACTGGATTTTACGTCAAGCGTATTGCTGACTGGTTATCACGATGAAGCTGCACCGGTGAATCAAATGATTGATGCAAATCTTTCAACAATTGTACAAGCCACGTACTTTCTTGTACTGCCATAGTCGCTGCTCTATACTCCGCTTTTGTAGTTAACAATGAAACTGTAAGTTGCCTTTTGCTACACCAAGAAATTATGACAGATCCAAGGCTAAACATGTAGTCAGTTGTTGATCGCCTTGTGTCATGATCTCTACCATAGTCGACATTGCAGTACCCAACAACTTGATATGGAACCCCTTTTTCATAAAGAAGTCCAAAATCAACAGTTCCTTTTAAATATCTTAAAATTCTTTTCACTGCTTCAAAATACGGTTTTCACGGTTTCTCCATGAACCGGCTAGCAACTCCAACTGTGAATGCAATGTCAGGTTGTGACAATATGAGATAGATAAGACTACCCACAAGTTGCTTGTAGATTGTTGGATTTTCCAACTCCTTGCCTTCTTCGATGCACAATTTTGCCTTGGCTTCCATGGGTGTTGATATCCGATTGCAGTCGGCCATCCCAAAATTATGTAAGATCTCTGGCATACTTGTGCTGGTACAAGAATATTCCCTCATTTGTTCGTTACACTTCTAGACCAAGGAAGTGATTCAATTCTCCAAGCTCTTTCATTTGGAAACGAACTCGAAGATTGCCCTTTATTTGTTGGATTTTCCTTTCATCATCCCAGTGATGATTAAATCATCCACATACACTAAGACAATTGCTAGCTTGCCGTTTTTAAATCTCAAGAACAAATTGGAATCGTCAACTGCAACTGAATATCCACTTTGCACTAAGAATTCAAAAATCTTCCCGTACCAAGCTCTTAGCGCTTGCTTCAATCCATAAAGTGCCTTTTTCAACTTGCACACATAGTGAGGATGAATTTTGCTCTTGAACCCTTTAGGTTGCTCCATATAGATTTCCCGGTCTAGCTCTCCATGCAAGAATGCATTCTTCATATTGTTAAGGGTCAAATTTGGGATAACCAAGCCCATTTAAACACAAAAGTCCCAAATTTTTTTACCACGGCCAAAAATACTAAAAATTCCATATTTTTCCTATTTTCAAAAAATACCCACATCCATAAACCTTGGTACTGGGCCATTAACACATCACACACATATAAGAAAAGCCCAATACATCACATACACAAAAATAGGCCCAATACATGAAAAAGAGGCCTAATACATCTCTTTTCCCTACAAGTGATCCAACGGCCCACCAATAACAACCCAAGCCCACTAGACCATCATACGACAAAAGAATCTCGCATGACAACAAAGGTTTACCCATCACGTTGCATGGCAGAAGGATTGCAGCGCCGCTCAAGGGGAAGCTGCAAATGCCGCAACAAAGATGCCGCATGAAGCATCTAACCAGAGGAGCAATAATTACTCATGATAAGGATTTACATATTTATTTACATGACCTAAGTTTGGTTATCGCAACAAAACACACTAATTATCTCTAATTTGCAGCACAACAATGTGGACCAAGACCACAACACGGGAAAACCTTGTGAAGATGTGGCTTGGAGCCATGTGAAGGTGGGAATCCTGTCAGGGCTACTATTGGAAGGGACAACTTGCTTGGAGGTTGCTCCCGACTTCAGAGATAACACCATGGCAGCAAAGGGAAAGAATCTTCACTGCAGTGTTGACTTGCTGCAGCTGCCGAGAATCTGGCTAAAGTATGACTGGAAATGAAGTGGACCTGACACCCTTAAAGGCAACGAGAATTCAAAAGGAGAACAAGAATATTTGTTCATATGCCCGATACGGAAGATGCCATGGCAGAGTTGGTAAAGCTCTCCAGCGGGAATCATGGCCACAAATGGCATTGTACCACAATAGAGGGCCTATAAATACTCGCAGTCTCCATTTCATCTTAAACGATTTTCATCTCCAGAAATTCCTTTTGTTCTTAACAACACTGTCAAATCACCTTTTCTTTAATTTCTTTCCCTTAAAGAAGTGTTCCCACCTTTTTCTTCCAAGGTTTTTTTTTTTCTTCCACAATGTATTTCTCATTCATTTGAGTTGAATCAATGGAATTTTTCTCTTCATTTGTGAGTTTCATGGATTCCTCTATTATTGGGTTCGAAAAACAAGGGTAAACAGAGCTTGTATTTTCTTCTCTTAAAAGTCATTTTTGCAGTGCCCTTTCCATTGCAAAGTCCACTGTCACCGCAAATTGGGTCTCTCCAATTTCATAAGAGAAGTTATTTTTCGTCATTTGTTAGTTTCTTCATTTCTCCTTTAAGCTAATTCTGTGGTGACACCCCTCCTACCGCAAAACCCTCAACACAAACTCCATTAAAACACAACTACGCTGCAACAAGATTCATTCCCAGAACTCTTATTTGTTCTCCTCACCACTTCAAAGTCATTTTTTAATTAACTTCCTTTCTTAAAGTTGTGTTCTCACCTTCTTTCTTCCAAGCTATTTTTCACAATGCTTTTCCCTTTGATGTACATTAAATTAATGGAAGAAAATAGAGTTATTGTCTTTATTTCTTAGGTTCATGCCTTCCCTTGTTCTTGTGTTCAAAAAATAGAGGTTAACAGAGCATCCTTCTCAAGCCATTTCTGCGGTAGCACCCATTTTACCGCAAAACTCACCATGCAAAGCGCTTTTACCGCAAAACTCACTTTACCAAACACTTTACAACAAATCTCACTTTGAGATAGCACTCTTCATCGCAGAGCTCTCCTTACTGCGATAGCACCCTTTTACCGCAAAGCTCTTCTTACTACGATAGCACCCTATTTACCGCAGAGCTCTCCTTACTGCGCCAGCATTTTCCTTATCGTAGAGCTCTCCTTAAAAATCATTGCCACCTTAGCTTCTACGGTTATCTCCGATTCAAGTTTAAACCTCACTCGAAGAAAGGGGCTGGCCTAGAGCCCATTGGAGCAAAGACCAGTCCATTTACTATACCGCCACAAAAAGCTCCCCACGTTCCCAAGGGAACAGCCGAGTGGTTAAGAGTTTGAGCCTCCAATAGAAGGTCTCAGGTTCAAATCCTTGGATAGACGGGATGGGTAGAGGCTACCTCCCTTTATATAGTATATATCATTTAATTTCATGTTCACCCGTAGCAAAAAGAAAAGAAAAAACAAAAAGCTCCCCACACACATCTATCTACCAAAGCTTCCATGACTTGCATGCATAGTGAGGATGAATTTTTTTTTGTTCTTTTATTTTCCTTTTCTCTGTTTTTTTTTTCCGAAAAAGTTCAATTTTTTTTTTCCAGAAAAAGTAAAATTTAAAGGAAAAAAATCAAATTTTTTAATTAAAAATAAAAAAAATCCGAAATCTGTTTTAAAAAAAAATGTTAAAAATATTCTTTTAGTAAAAAATTTATTTTTTGAAAAAATATTTTTTAATAAAATATCTGATTTGGCAGTCCACCTCAACGCCGACCGTCAGAAAGTTGATGGCGTCACTGCCACGTCAGAGAATTCGAAGGACCCCTTAGATGAAATGTAACGGAAGAACCCAATTGTTCATAACCCTTCACTTTAGGGATTCAATTGCACAATTTTTCACTTCATAAACCAAAATGCACATTTCTCCACTTGAGGGACCATTTGTGTAGTTTTGCCCTAAGTAAGAAGTTATTTCTTTGACAGCAAATTGCCCATAAAAATACTAGCAAACTCTCATGTGAATTGTAGTGATTGCGCAGTTTCCTTTTGAAGCTGAGACATCCAGAGACTAATCCATTGAGATATGGTTTCTTTTTTTGAAAGTCGAATTGATTTGTAAATAGAAGATCAGCCGGAGTCTGTTTTCAAGTTGCCTCTTCTATATAGGCTGTATTTTGTATACATTCTTACATACATCAATGAGTTTCCTTCATTTGATTAGTCAAAAGGAAATAAAAAATGATAAAGTAAAACCAAGTGAAAACTTCTCTTCCTCTTTTTGCCGTGATTGACTTGTTTTGAAGAGTAATAAATCTATCTTAAGAAGTGAAAAATGAATTAAAACGGTATATTTTTTTGAAGTGAGAATGAGTGGCAAGATGTTCCTACAGGCTTTTTAACAAGGGCCTTCAATGAAAAATTGAATTCAACAAAGGCAAAAAAAGAAGAAGAAAAAAGAAGCAAATAAAAAGATTCCACAAGACACTAGTGCCAAAATGGAAAATTCTTGTTCCAATTAATTCTGGAAATAAATGATCTAATTCACCATCAATATTAATTAAACCAAATAAAAAGAAGCAAAATTCTGGTTGAATGATTAATCATTCTTGAATAAGACTCTCCTCAGCTGTCTCGGAACACCTTAAGAACCACTTGTTGAGCCTTTCTGATGCTTTATCAACCTGCAGTGCAGACCAAAATAAATGTCAAAAGCCCATCCCACAAAAGTAGCATAATTCAGTAATCAGAATTTATATCTCAACAATCTCGAATAAAAGAACGAAAGAACAACTTAAATCATGCAATATTAATTACAATCTTTTATTTATTTTAAGTTCAATTATTATGATTTTCAGTATATAATTACCTGCTCATCCCAGTTAGTTCTTGAGGTAATGTAGCCTAGCACAATGGTTTGAGTTGCAACACCAATTATCATCCCAATCCATATACCCTATTTGAAATTCAAAGGGAGGAAAAATAATTTGTGTTAGCTTAATTGAGATCATTACCTGCATATAGTAAAGATTTGTATGATTAAAGATAAATTTTTCTAACCTTCACATCCATTTTGGCCACATAACCAAGAAGAATTCCTATAGGCACCCCAACCACATAATATGAACATATGTTAACATATGCAACCATACTTTGTCTACCAGAACCAACTGCTACCCCTGAAATAATATTGCAAATTTTCCATGTCAAAACCATTTGTTTTTCATGGCTATTTCTTAAATTTAGCTGAATTTTGCCCTAGAAAAAGGGTAAGAAAGAGATTTTATGAGATATAAATAAATAAATATTCTTATTATGTGCCTTGCCTGAGAGGACTGGCTGAACACTATTGAGCAAAACAGAGAATGAGAGTAAGACAGAGAGGTCTGCCACAGATTCTGCTACTTCCTTGTTACTTGTAAACAAGTAACCAATTTGATGGCCAAATATTAAGCAAATTGCCCAAAAGAATACTCCAATACAAAATGAAGTACATATGATGACCTTCACAGCAAATTTTGCAGCTTTTGCATTTCCTCTCCCTAGTTCATTTGAAACCCTCACACTGCAGAGAAGAGAAAATAAGATTTCATTAATCATGGATTAGTGAGGGTAATTAAATATAGTGATTGAGTGCTAATTACCTAGCTGCTGTGAGGAAGCCAAGGAACAACATGAGTTGCCAAGCTATGATGTTGAGGCTGCAAATTATGTAATTCAAATGTTTAGTATACTTAATTTCTATGCTTTGTTTATTAGGAGTCAAGAAGAGAAGAAAATTCATGTATTTACCAAATGGAGAAGGCGTCTATGGCAATTGCAGCATTTGTCATGTATCCTGCCAATAGGACTAGAACAGCATAGTACCATAACTCTAAGCTGACAAAAGCAACAACATAAGGATTAACATTAATCAAACGTCATGTTCTTAATATATTAAGTACCCCGAAAACAAAACATATTTTCGGATGATGGAAATGGGAATTTATTACCAAAGCATCACTCCTGAGGATATTGAGAGCTTGATTACTGGAAACAGATCAAGAAAACAAGCAAAAGTGAAACCTTTCCAAGTTCTAGGACACCAACCACCCAATATGTATATGAACTCCCCAAAAATAAGCAACCAAGCTGATATGATCATTGAACTCATTGCACCAGGAATCCCCCAATTCAATTTGCTAACAAAGATCCATGACAAGAACACATGAAGAATAAAGGAACCGGCGGAAATCCATCCAATGATCATGTTTTTAAGCTGACACTGTAAATATTTTTGGATGGTCAAGCTGAAAACAAAAGAGTAGAGCATGGGAATGAACCAAAGAGCAAAGTAACCAGCTTCACTTGCTATTTCACCATCTTCTCCAAGTAATTTGAAGATTGGGGATGCAAAGATGAAAACAGGAAGCAAAATAGTTGCTGTTATAAGATTTATAATCCATGATCTTTGCAAGTAAATACCCAACATGTGGTATTGCTTTGCTCCAAATGCTTGCCCACATAATGTCTCTGTTGCACTTGACATCCCCAACTGAAATTTTATAATCATGTGAAAAATAATCAAACAGAAATTATATATCAAACAGAAATTATGAACAATATATATCACCCTAGCTAACATATAATCAAACAGAAATTATGAACAATATATATCAGATACCAGAATTCCATTTGCAAATCTGACAGTAATGACTTGAATGAGGGCATAAGCTGCAAGCTGAACTTCACCAATATGGCCAATGAAAGCTTGTGTGACTACAAACATTCCAAAGGCTGTCACCCTAGCTAACATTGAAGGAAATCCAACCCTCCATAGCTTTTTTGATTCCTCCCAAACTCTTCTTCTAAGACTACTATTTTCTGTCAATTCTGACCCAAGAAGACTCTCTTCCATGTTTCTACTTTTTTTTTTTACAATCCTGCAAGAACAATGGCAGAGTCAATGATTTATATTCCTGTTCAGCAATGTTAATGGAGTAACATTTTTCTTAACATTTTGACCCTTGACAAATCTTTCCTTTGTTTTCAAATTCCTGACATATCCATTGAATGGAATGGAATACAGTTGTGTAACACCATTGATGACCAAAAGCGAAAACAAGGAGATCACAAGGGTCACTTTGATGTTGTCGTATTTTGGGTACATGCAACTTTATAGTATGTAAGTTCCCTTTGTAAGTTCTTTTATGGTATTATATTCAATTATAGTGGAATTATTATCGATAACAATTTTGTAAACTCTCATTTTCAATATTATTATTAAAAAGGTAGAAAATATGAGTCCTTACACCCAATTGTCTGTTTTTTTTTTAAAGAACAAAATTTTTAAAAAATTATGTTTATATGTTTCCATGGACACGCACAAAAAGGAGGAAAAATAAAAAAGATAAAAAGTCAAAGATATATTAGCAAATTATATACTAGACCATATTAATGACAGATTCTAAAAGAAAAAATACTGGCATTTATTGGTGAATTAGCTAGAAGCTCATAACATATATAGAAAAATAACTCATTATTTTTTATTGGAGGAAAAGAAGTAAACTGTAAAGTGATAGTGGGGAGGGACCAACCATATTTATAGGCTATAGCACCCTGTTATATGTGTTTTGATTCGATTTTTTTTTGTTACTTCTTGATTCGATTTTATAAGCAACGACAAAAAGAAGTTGACCAAATCAAATAATCAATTCAGCGCACTACGAAATTGCATGATTAATCTCTTGCAATAATATCGAATACATGTATATATTTATTATTATTATATATAAAGAAAATAAAAATGGGATTCGAATTTTGCTTCTATCCTTATTCCTTGGGATTCGACTTTGCTGCTTTTTATCGAACTGGCCCGGCATCAATGTTTCTTGTACTAAGTTCTGCCCATAGAATTAAATATCAGTCGATAATTCGATATATCCGTTAATATATCTAATATTTATATCCCTCAATATAAATATCCAAAAAAATTTCAATGTCACTGGATATTTTTTTTGTTAGAAACAGGAACTAGAATTCATTAATGTAAATAAGTAAGTTCTGAAGTACATATGTCCACTGGCATTAGAAATAAGAAAGTCTTTAATACAAGGAGGGGATCAGACAAAATAATAAAGGAGTCTTCAAAAGAGTTGTAGCTTAAGGAGCTTGCTAACTTTGCTAGACCATCGGCGACTCCATTGTCCTCCCTAAACACGTGCTGGATTTTATACTCCTCCAACTTAAGCATTAGCAGCTGCAATCATTGACAATAGGTTGAGCAAACAAATTATCAGCCATAGAACTACTCAACGCAGCAATCACAGCAGTTGAATCTAATTCAATAACTAGCTTTTTTTACTTCAAGTGAAATGGCAAGTTGTAAGCCATCTCTCAGAGCCCATAACTCTGCAATATAATTAGAACAAATTCCCAATTACCTAACAGAGCCTCTCACCCAACATCCCTCTTGGTCACGGATGACAGTCCCTGCCCCCGCTAGGCCTGGGTTGCCGAGAGAGGAACCGTCAGTATTCAGTTTTAGCCATCCAAAAGCTGGAGGCTGCCAGGAAACAGTGATAACAGGGCATAAAGGCAACATTTTAAGCTTACGATGACAAAAAATTCAACAGCTCTTGAAATAGCCAATGTAATGATATTATTCAAGTCAGGTTGGGCACCTTGGAAAATAACTCTATTTCTAGTTTTCCAAATTTCCCAAAGAATGTGGGTGGCAAGAACCCTTTAGGAATTCTATGAACATGGAAAAAAGTTTTGTCAGACACTATTTTTTATCCAATGTCACTGAATATCCGTCGATATATCCATGTATCCGTCGATATTTATTGTTTTATTCAAATATCCTTAAATATCCATATTAAATTAAATATTTTTTTTTTCGTTTTTACATCTACGGTTAAAAATATAAGCGACATTTCGATGAATTATTTCGTTTTTTAAAAACTATTAACAATTGAAGTCCTTTCAACAAAACTGCATGTGGTATAGTAATTAATACCAAGAATTGTTTGGTTTAAGTGATTTGGTTTGAAATAGACCCGATGTATAATATAATACAATTTCATTCGAATGACACTTGGTCATTTATTGAATAGTAATATTTCTGACATTGTCAATTTAATTTTGGTCACAATAATTTTATGTCGGTTATTTTTTTTCCGAAACTTTTTTCAAACTAATAACAACATGTTTTCTTAAAAGTAACATTGTTTCGATCCGGTTTTGGTCATCTATTTAATAGTAATATTCATAACATTCCCATTTTGGTATTCGACACAACACTTTTATGTCAAATTGTTTTTTTTGTCCAAAGCTTTCTTCAAAGTAAAAGTGACATTGTTGTTTGTGATTTCTCGAATGAACAATCTTTTATGTCAAATTTTCTTGGCTTGCTATGGCGTTTGTATCTTCTACGATTAGATTTTCCCTTTAAACTTTGTTTTTTGTGATTTCTCGAATGAACAATCTATGTAGCTGCTTTATTTTATTTCTAAACAAGTTCTTAGTTTGTATTTTATTTTTCTTCATGTTTTTCAATACCAAATTAGCTTTCAAGTCCTTGATGAAAGTGTTAGAGCCTTGAATTTTCTATCCGTGGGCGCTTAAACTGTTTCAATTGGTTTTACAACTTAAAAGTTATGATTTTCTCCCTAAAATCACTCCAAAATAATCCTACAAGTTCAAGGACACAAACGTGAGATTTTATCATAAAACCCAATAGAAAGTGCAATATTAATAGTCAAAATATAATCTAAATGGAACCAAAATAATGTAAAATAATTTTTTTCTACAAAATAATATAAAATAATGCACTTATAAATATGATCTACTACTTTCTTGCTTCAAAAAAAAATCATCTAAGCTTTTGCATTTAATGAAGTGATTTATTTGGTAACCATCATTTTCAAAGAAAATAAATGTACGATTAAATTAGTATATTTGATGTATACATATTATATACGCTTTTCGCAGTCAAAAATATTTAAAAAATAAAAAATAATGTCTACATATACTCTATTTATCATATCTTGACTCTAAAATTTGTGTAAATATGTAAATAAGCATTGGTCAAAATTTCAAATCAAAATTCAAACGTTTACTATAAATATCTGTCGTTTTAGTGCATTTTTGACCACTTAATTTTGAATTTCATCAATATATCAATATATCCGTCGATATATCCATTCGATATATCTGTCAATATATCCATTCGATATATCTGTCAATATCTGGATTAAACCCCTTGGTTCTACCCAAACACATTATCACACACCTTGGGCCAAGTCCGGTGTCCGAGCTTTGGCATGCGGATTCGGATTTAGGGTGCAATTATACCCAATAGACACCAAATATGATCAAGACTCCCAAACATTAATTGAGATATTGAGATTGAGATGTGACATGTCCTAATTTTTATTCATTGTTCCTTGTTATAAGTCACAATCATTTTTTTTTTTAAATATTTGGCATCTTTATATAACAAGAAATTAGACCATTTTTAATTTCATTTTTAACCCAATTTAAATGCTTTCCAATTCCAAAACAAAGTTAAATGAAGTGTTTGAGGTGATTAATATGATGATATCCCATAAACGAGAAATTATTACATGGATTGGCTCCACCATGTCATTCATGGTCCCGACCAATAAGGTTGTGACAATTTTTTCCTATAATTTCTAAAATCTTAGCCAATTAATGTCTTAAATTTAGGGACTTACTCTGTAAATCTCATCTGTTGAAACTTGAGGCTAAACCAAACCTGGTGCTAAATTTATACCAAAATTTTAGGAAAAAATCTATTTATCACAATCTTAGTGGGCGGAATCATGGATGACGTGATGGACCTGGTCCATCTAATAATTTCTCCCCATAACCAATAGAGTTAAAATCTCCTTTTCTTCGTAATAAAAAGTCTGAAAAGTTAAAAAGGATAATTTTAGTAAGATCCTTAAAACTTGTACTCCATATGTTCTTTTTTTTTTTTACACTTTCCCTTTGTTCATTTTTAATTGTCGACACTCCTTGTTCCTTTTTATTTTCCACATCACTTAAAATTAGATATTTACCCTGTTTTGGAACCACATATATAACTCATTAAATATGGAAAAATTATTAGATGAACTAGGTCCATGACGTCATCCATGGTCCCAACTAATAAGATTGTGACATGTCAAATTTATTCCTAAAATACAGGCATAAATTTATCATCAGGTTTAGCCCCAAGTTTAACCAGATGAGATATACAAGGTAAGTCCCTAAATTTAGTACATTAATTTGGTAGGGTTTTAAAAATTGTAAAAAAAAATCTGACGTCTTGCGATCTTATTGGTCGGGACAATGGATGACTTGGTGAAGCTGATCAATGTAATAATTTCTCTTAAATATGATTCTTAACAAGACTAAACTACACCAATTAATTGTAAGGTAATTTGGTAAAGTAAAGTAAAATTTGTATAAAATTTAGCAAAATAACCACTTTTATGGTTTAATGAGCGAAAAGGCCCTTGAACTTACATTGAACCGTCAAATAAGCCCCTAAACTTTTATGGTTTAATGAGCGAAAAGGCCCTTGAACTTACATTGAACCGTCAAATAAGCCCCTAAACTTTTATTTTGGCCAAATAAGCCCCTGAACTCTTAAAAGGGTCCAAATAAGCTCTGTTGCTAAGGCTAAATGCTCAAATAAGGACTAAACGTTTCAATATTTTCTCAAATAAGGATCAAAATACATAATTTCAACAAATTAAAAAACATAATTAATTTAGTGAGCACGTATATGGATATGGATAAATAGACATCAATAACAATAACAACTTTATTAACTATTTTATTTTTCTTCAAGATGATGGCATTAGACTAGACAATAAGAGAACTTTCCGTTATCATCATATCATATATAAAACTTAGAAGGGAAAGCAAATCGAAACAAGAATTTAAAATAGAGTTACAATAATTTTATTACTAACTCCTTACAACAAGGGCAAGGAAGGCAACATTATAAATCATGGATCAAACATTGCCTTTTATTCCAACATCAAAACCAAACAAAGGACGACACACAAGGAAAAGGTTGATATCCTGAAACGTTTCTCTACGCGCAAATGCGGTTTACGCCTATGAGAGTGCATTTGTAAGGCGAACAGCACGGTGAGCTTATTTGACTACAAACATTGCCTTTTGGAAGACACTGAGATGCAGTTGGAGTGACCATGGCTGCAAGTAATATAGCCATTGCAACAAAGAGGAAAAGAAGTACATTCCTCTTCATCAACTCCATGCCCATTAATTTCCTTCTTAATATTTGTGATATTTGTAGTAAATATTGGATTTGGATATGTATGAGAATATTGTGAGAACCCCTTCTTGCTTCATGTCCTTTATATAGAAGAGAAATCGATCAACTTGAGTGGTTTTCTTTTAATTCCAACTTTACAAATTACAAATATATATAATATTTATCCTTATGCTAGTTGGGATTTTTGTCTATATCCAAGATAAGTTGATAGACAAGAGTTGACTCAACACGTCCAGGTTAAGCTCATATTGGGGAAACACTAGATCAGAATTTTTTAGACTCAGACGGGACAACATTCAAGTTGTGACATAGAAATCTGGTCCCCCTGACCAATTTGTCCATTTTTCCGACTTTTTTTTTTCTAAAAATTTTCAGACTAATTTACACCATATAGTCTTCTCTTACTAAGCTGAACTGCTAAACACGGTCCCACTTTTTACACTTTGCTTCATTTTGCTTCATTTTCTAAGATTTCAAATCTTCTGAAATCTTGAAACTATCACGAACGTAGAATAACCCGAGAACTTCGGAAATGGACGCTAATGTGCCGTATTTTGATGACATTGTAAGAAAAATGCAATTTTGGGGGAGATTTGGGGCAGATGACATGGGGCGGCACACCGTGGTATTTGCCGCCCAGGAGGGCGGCATGAGCCATGGTATGCCGCCCTCCTGGGGTGGCAAATACCATAGCGTGCCGCACTCCTAGGGTGGCACATGCATTTTTCCATATATTTATAAAAAATAATTTTTATGTTAAATATTATTAGTTTGGGTCTAATGCTACATTGACAAATGTACAATAATGTTATCCCATTTTTCGCCAAATTGAAATTAACAGTGATTTCCCCAAAATAGATAATGAAAACTATCCTCCAAACTTAATTATATATAGTGTTATTTGTGCCTGAAATTTTTGTTAACCCGGTCCGAATTGTGACCTGACCCGAAATTTGTTGAGGCACAAATTTTGTGGATTTTTCCTGGAGGTCTGTATGGACTAGTTCTCCTAGTCATAATAGGAACTAAATACCCTATGTTTATATTTAGCATAAAAAATTATTTTTTATAATAAATATATTAAAAAATACATGTGCCGCC
>AWWV01011913.1:0-28120 GCA_001974805.1 Corchorus capsularis | reverse complement strand
GGGACGGTGAATAGCAAAAAGGGGGCAGTGTTTAGCAACACCCCTTACTAAATCATTGAAAAAGTTTTCAGTCAAAGTTTTACTCTACCATATACTCCCTCTATCATATATTATCTGTCCATTTTGACCATATTACAAATATTAAGAAAATTGGTTGGAATACAAAATTTTATAAGACTTTTATCATACTTTATAATACTATGTACCCCTGATTTTATTTAACATGTGTTTCTCTTCTCACATTTAATAGGGCTAAAAATTAGTCAAAAGTGTCTTGATTATCTAAACAGAAAAGATAATTTGATTAAAAAAAAGTCCCAAAAAGGGACATATATAATATGGGACAGAGAGAGTATATAGTACATGTTTGACTGCAAATTATTTTTAGTTGCATCCTTACCTTATAGAGATTCCAATCCATTAACATGTTGAATCCCTTCTTTTCTAATGTCAAAGTAAATAATACTATTATATATAATAATAAATGTAATATAATACTTCCTCGGATCCTTTTTAATTATCCAATTTAACCAATTTAAGAAAAGTAGTTGATTTTTTAAATTCTATAACAATTTCACATAATTTTCGTATATTACCTTTATTAATCTAAATGAATGTTTTTGGAATTCCTAAACCTTGTGCATGAGTGGTGTATATGACAATTTTATCAAGATACTTATAATTCGTTAACTTTGGACATGAGGATATATTTGGAAAGAAAAGATAATGGACAATTAAAAAGGTTTAATGAGCAAAAAGGCCTTTAAATTTACATCGAACAGCCAAATAAGTCCTTGAACTTTTATTTTGGCCAAATAAGTCACTGAACTCTTAAAAAATGCCAAATAAGCCCTTTTGCTAGGGCTAAATGCTCTAAGAAGGACTAAACGTTTTAAGATTTTCTCAAATAAGGATAAAAAAAAACAATTCCAACAAATTAGAACACATACTTAGCAAATTTTTAAAAATTAGGGAATCATTAAATGAAAATCAATGCTTCTCATGCATACACGTTAAATTTGATAGAAAAATGATAATATCATGTTAATTAAAAATCAAACTCTATTAATCAAAATAAATTCATTAAACGTAATATGATATAAAATTATTGTGTGCTTTTCAATTTATATATATCTCACACACTAGTATTAACTTATATTATATCCAATTTGTAAAAAAATATGAAGTATGTTTTCTAATTTGTTGAAAATGTGTATTTTGATCCTTATTTGAGAAAATCTTGAAACGTTTAGTCCTTATTTGAGCATTTAGCCTTAGCAACAGGGCTTATTTGACCTTTCTTAAGAGTTCAGGGGCTTATTTGGCCAAAATAAAAGTTCAAGGGCTTATTTGACAGTTCGGTGTAAGTTGGGTCTTTTTGCTCATTAAAGGGTGTGGATAATTAAATAGGAACAGTATAGTAAATGGTTAAATTTGGATGATCCAGATTAATTCTCAAAGTTCAAATTTGATTAAATTAAAACCACTAGAGATTAACGGGCTTTTATGGAGTTCCAGTAGCAGCTTGGAGACATGAATCTTGGAGGTTGCTGCATAGACTGCATACTCAGTCTAGCTTGCCATGGCTTTGTGTAGGGGATTACAATGAATTGTTGTCTTCATAAGATAAAGTGGGTGGGGCAATTAGGCCTCAACATTTGATAGAGGCGTTTAGGAGGGTTGTTGAGGAATGTGAACTGCTAGAACTTCCAATAAGAGGCCCAAAGATGACATGGAAGAGGAGAATAAACGGGAGTTTTGTTTTTGAAAGATTGGATTGGGGTTTGGTTTCTCCTTCATGGCTTAGCAGATTTGGCCATAGTTTTGAGGAGCATCTCCCCTCTACAATATTGGATCACTTACCCATTGTGACTCGAATGCGTACTCAAGAGGAGGCTGTCCAGGCTCGACAATATTGCTTTCGTTTTGAAACTATGTGGTGTACACATGACGGAATTGATGAAGTGGTAAAGTTGACATGGGATGATCCTGGGGGGTCAGACATTATGAGCAAGATAGGTAATTGTGCAGCCAAGTTAAGTGTATGGGATAGGAATGTTTTTGGAAATGTAAAGCAAGCCATTGCTCGGAAGAAGAAGGAATTCGATTTGGTCTATAATGTAGCACAGGGAGGTGGAGACTCGAGCAAGTTACAATAGTGCCAGGATGAATTGAATTCCCTGTATCGACAAGAGGAAATTATGTGGAAGCAGAGATCTAAAGCATTTTGGTTGCGAGATGGAGATCGGAACACTGGGTACTTTCACTCTATTGCATCTACTAGACGACATCGAAATATGATTACTGGGATTCAGGATAATTCGGGAGATTGGAAGACCAATTATTCAGATATCGAGAAAGAGTTACTTGATTATTTTAGAACAATTTTTGCTAATTCAAACCCGACTTTGGATAATGTGGATCGGGTAGTAGAGAAAGTTGCTAATAGAGTGGATAATGATATGTGGCAGCATTTGGAGCAGGAGTTCACTGAAGAGGACATCAAGCAAGCGGCTTTTGACATGCATCCGGGTAAAGTGCCATGCCCTGATGGGATGACGCCGCAGTTTTATCAAAGATTTTGGCCGATTGTTGGTAAGGACGTGTGTGGTATGGCACTCGCTTTCTTGTACGCCTTTGCCAAATTTTAATAATACTCGTATTGTTCTAGTACCTAAGATAGCTTTCACCTGTTTCTCCTAAGGACTACCGGCCCATTAGTTTATGTAATGTAGTATTTAAGATTGTTTAGAAGGCTCTTGCGAATAGACTAAAGACTATTTTGCCTGCTTTAATTGGGGAGAACCAAAATGCCTTTGTTCCTGAGCCTATCCACTTCATGAGGAATAAGGTTTCGGGACGAAAGAAGCATATGGCTTTGAAGCTGGATTTAAGCAAAGCCTATAATAGAGCGGAAAATGGGTGTTTGTGGAAAAAATTATGCAGAAGACGGGGTTCCCGGATCGATGGGTTTATCTTATTATGACATGTGTGAAAACAGTAACTTATTCTGTTTTGATAAATGGGCAGCAAAGTGAAGTTATAGTGCCTATGCGTGGGATTCGACAAGGAGATTCACTCTCTCATTATTTGTTTCTATTATGTATGGAGGGCATGTCCGCTTTGCTGCATGATGCAGTGGCAAATAATGGGGATATCGAGGGCGTTGCAGTTAATCACCATGCACAAAAGGTTTCTCATCTATTCTTCGCAGATGATAGCTTGCTCTTCCTTAGGGCTACTGAACACGAGTGTCATGCTGTAATTGATGTGCTGCGAAGGTTTGAATTGGCTTCGGGACAACAGATAAACATTGACAAGTCGGCCATATTGTTTAGTGCAAATTCCCTAGCAGGTTTAAAGGGTAGCATAATGCAGCTTCTGGGAGTTGGGAGAGTTATGGAAAATGACAAGTATCTAGGTTTTCCGATCATGATAGGTCGAGCACGTAAAAGGGAACTTCAACTCATAAAGGATAGGCTGTGGGATCTTGTTTGGAGTTGGAAAGGAAAATTATTATCCATTGCAGGTAAAGTAGTATTGATTCAAGCAGTAGCGTAATCAATTCCGCTTTATCTTATGAGCTGTTTCCGTTTTCCAAAATCTTTCATCCATGACTTAAACATGATCATTGCTAATTTATGGTGGGGTGAAAGGAATGGCAGAAAGAAAATTCATTGGCGTAATTGGGATGCCCTCTGTTTCTCAAAATTAGATGGGGGTCTTGGATTCCGAGACTTTGAAGCATTTAATTTGTCTCTATTGACTAAATAATGTTGGAGATTGATGAACAATCAGAAATTATTTTGTTATCGAGTCCTAAAGGCAAAATACTTTTGGGGATCTTGTTTAATGAAGGTACGTGTGGGGAGGAACCCATCTTTCTTGTGGCGGAGCCTGTTAGCATGGAGGGAGGTATTAGAGAGTGGCTGTCGTTGGAAGATAGGGGATGGTGCTGGTATTCAGGCGTTTAAAGACAAATGGATCGACTGCCCTCCACTTTATGTTCCACGAGCTAAGGACCCATGAGAACAAGAGAGTACTTTGAAAGTTTTTGAATTAATTGATTCCATGACTAATTCATGGCAAGTGGAGAAGTTGGAAGATCACTTTATGGAGGATGATTGTTACAAGATACGATGCTTGCCGATTCCATCGCAACCTCGACAGGATTCTTTGATATGGAATAATGACCCTATGGGTAATTACTAATGTCGATCGAGATATTTTCAAGCTAGAAAGTTGCTTGGACGAACGGAACATCCGGTGGACGATCGATCAGTTTTATGGAGGTTGCTTTAGGGAGCTAAGGTCTATCCTAAAGTGCATTATTTCATGTGGCGGTTAGTCCATGCTATTCTCCCAATTAAAACTATATTGCAGCAAAGAGGCATGGTGTTAGATCCCCATTGCGTGGTATGTGGAAATTCTGCTGAGACACTAGCTCATGTGTCCTTTGGATGCCCTCTTAGCCAAGGAGTTGGGTTGTACAATGCCCATGGATGGAGAATTGTTATCAAGAGTTGGGGGATACTGATGAGTTTGGTCAAGGATGGTGTCTAGGGCGGCTGCACTGGGTTCAGTGGATCGTGTTTTTATCACCCTATGGGCTTTATGGAGTAATCGTAATAGGTGTCTCCATGAGGGAATTTGTGGGGTGCCAAATGCAATCTCTGCAGCTGTTAATTTTTATTTGCAGCAGTTACTGCAACCTATGCTGTCGGGTCAAGTAAGGGGCAGCAAGACTCGTGCTATCCGATGGCAAGCTCCTCCCATTGGGGTAGTGAAGATCAATACAGATGCGGCCTTCGTTGATGCAAGAAATGCTGCTGGTTTGGCTGCTGTATTACGAGACTCGAATGGTCGAGTTTTGGGTAGTGTGGCTGAGTCTAAGCTCTTTGTTAAGGATTCTTTGTATGCCGAGGTGTTTGCTATTAGAATGGCTGTGGCAATGGCTAGAGCAGAAGAGTTGAGTCGGGTTATAATTAGGGATGTCAACGGGGCGGGGAATGACCGGGGGGTATATTCCCCGTCCCCGACCCCGACTTCCCAACCCCATCCCTGTCCCCGTCCCCATCCCCAATGGGGAATGAAACAAGTTCCCTATCCCCTACCCCGCGGGGATTTGACGGGAACGGGGAATCCCCGTTCCCCGAATTTTGGTAAAAACAAAACTATATTATTATATTTTTTTATCTTATTGAATGAAAATTTTTATAAAATTTTAAATAAATACAATATTAATATTGGTAATAACAATAACAATAACAATAATTAATTTACCTTATTTAATCCAATTAGTTTTGATACATGATTTTCATTATAGGTGTATAGTATTAATAAATACAACATTATAAATAAAAATAATAATATATATTAATAATATAAAAATCACATTGGTAATAAACATAATATATATCTATGTTAAGTTTTAGTGCAATATGTATGTCTAAATATCTCTAGAAAATCTAACTTACACATATATATTATATATGTAAATAATCAAAAAATATATTTCGGGGACGGGGCGGGGCGGGGAGGGCATTCCCCATCCCCGTCCCCGACCTCGACGGGGAATGAATTTCATTCCCCATCCCCGTCCCGGTTCCCCAAATAAACTCCCCATCCTCGTCCCCGTCGGGGCGGGGAATCGGGTTCCCCACCGGGGACGGGTACAATTGACATCCCTAGTTATAATCAATGTTTTTAAACCCGACCCAGCCCTTGACCCGTTGAGGTCTCCGGGTCACGGGTCAACCGGGTTAACCGAGTCAACTCACCGGTTCTTTAGGTGGTGACGTCATCATAATGTCATTAATTTTTAAATATTTTAATGATTTGAATATTAGAAAAAATAAGAAATTAATAAAATGAAATTGAAAATCTGTTATTTTAGGGAAAAGCAACCCATAAAATTCGACTCTCTTTCTTCTTTTCCAATTTCATCGCCTGTTTACATTATTTTCTTTTAATCTTTTCTTGTTTCCAACTTTTCATTGCAGAGCTCTCTTCCTCTTCAATCTCCCTTCCCTTCATCGTCACCCCATCTTCTTCATCTCTTATTCTCTTGTTTCTTTCTCTTTTTTTTGTTGAAATAGTTTAACGAAGCTTTGGTTCCTGTTTAGCACGAGAGATTGAGGAACCAGATCTGAGCAAGATTGAGGAACCAGATCCGAGCAAGAGGAACCGGATCTGGAAAGATTGAGGAGCGGTGATGATTGCTAGACAACCAAACAAGAGAGTGAGGAGACACGGTGAGAGAAAAAAATGAAGATATTTTTGGCCAGAAGAAAAAATGAAGATAAATGACACAAATTTAAGGGATTTTAAATGTAATCCCGGTTTTTACCGAGTTATCCGGTTCAATCGAGTCCGAGTTTCCCGGGTTTTGACCGGTTTTTGATCGAGTCTTAGATTCAACTGTTTAAGGGGGTCTTCCGGACCGACGAGGCCTCCGGGTCCTGGTTGAACCGGCCGAGCCGGTCCGGGTTTGACAACACTGGTTATAATTGAGAGTGATTGTTTTTTTTTTTTGGCCAAATAGAGTGATTGTTTGATAGCAATTTCTGCGATTAATGGGCAAAAAAATTGTAATTGGGAGGGTCGGTGTGTTATTGAGGAAAATAGGGGTTTAGCCAATTTCTTTGAGCCTATTACCTTTGCCCATGTAAAGAGAGAGACTAATGTTTGTGCCCATAGGTTAGCAAAGTTTGCTGTCTCGAATGTTGCTACCTGTGTGCGATATGAATCTTTACTACCCAATGTTTGTAACCCCGATTTATGATTGAATTAAATGTCACTAGATTATTTGCTCAGAAAAAAAAAAAAACCACCCTAATCCAAATTTGAAATTAGAAAAGTCTTTTACTCAAGCCCAACACCCAAACCACCCTAAGAAATTACTTGAAAAATTTTCTTGTAATTTAATTATAATTAATATTTCAAAATTTCAATTAATATTTATTAAAAATTGAAAATTAAATAATGTCACCATCGTCCCAAATTTGGCTTCGGGCAATGGTGTGATTTTCAAAGCCAAGTTTGGCTTAGGGCGATGGTGGCCACTTGCCATATTTAGGCCGATTGGCCATTTGGCTATTTTAGGAAGCCAAAATCAAATTGGCTTCGGCTATTTTCCACTTGCTTTAGGCCGATTGGCCTTTATGCAATTTTAGGCCGATGGGCATATTTTCCTCTAGGGCGATGGTTATAATTTTGAGCATGAAGACGGCGCCCTGTTTCCTTGGAATTGGTTTCAGCCCCCTGCTCCCTGGGATCTTCAAAAGTGTTCAATTAAAGACAGTTGGCCAAATTTGATGGTTTTAAGCATGGCGATGGCATTTCAAAGGTGGCGCCATGCTCCCAAGCATCTGCATTGGCGCCATGCACGTGGTCCTAAATTTTGCAAGTTTTTAAAATAAGGATATTTGCTTGAATTCCATCGTCTAGGCCAATGATCCTGTTATTTTTATCAACTATTTGGCTAAATATAAACTTAGCAAGGTGGTATACATCTAAATTCATTATCAAGGAAGCAAAGTGTTCAAGCTTTGCAAGGCTCTAGTAGGATGGCACCAAGAAGTGGAGCCAGCAACCCTGGCGCCCTGGTTGTTGTAAAATTCAGAAAAGAAACAGAGAAATTAAGAGAATAGAGAACGCTTTGAGGCGTGATTAAAATCACTTTTTTAGAGGATTTGTTCATCCAGGATACAACAAAGCAAAAACTCTCCGATTAGAATTGTGAAATTAGTTATGGCAAGAGTAGTTTAAATAGAATTGAACAGAAATTGGTTATGACAAGAGTAGTTTAAATAGAATTGAACAGTTATAACTCTTAATCCCAAAAGTTACGTTAAGTAACTGTTTAATGGATAATCATTAAGTTAAAAACTTAATAATTATAATTATTCATATATCAAAAAATATATTTATTAGTCAAGAGGCCCAAGGTCCAAGAGCCCAGTACCCTCATCATAGACTTGAAAATTATTCTATGACAATCCTATGGTTAGCCCACTTACTTATCATTGCTCAACCATTTAATAGTTGACACAAACTCTATTTAAACAACCAAAGTTCTTTTTCTCTTACCAATGTGGGACTAACTCCGCATCTAAAACTACCAACACTGGTTGCTTTGAAAAACGACGCCTAGTACCTTGAACGAAGGATGGAGCCTCATGATTGATGAAGATTACCGCCTTGATAATTAAACAAGGATGGCGCCCTAGTCTTGACTTTTGCAAGTTGTTTAACTAAGGACAATGGTGAAGGAAGAAGCGACCCCATGAACTATGGGAGGCGCGCGAATGCGCTTGGAACCATGTTGGCGCCTTGGCCGCAATAGCGCATTAATGCCTAGAGTACAACACCATGAAGGGTGGAGCCCTGAAGCTCAGCGCCCTGGTGAGTAGCAAATTAGAGATGGCAAAATGGGTAGGTTGGGTCGGTACGGCCCATAAAATAAGTTGCTCATATAAAAGTGTGTTGGACCGTGCTAGTCCATTTATGATATTGGTTGTGTCGTGCCAACCTATATTATTTGAAAGTGAAGTCCAACACAACATGTTATCTATGATGGGTCGTGTCGTGCCGGCACATGAATCGGCGCACGAGCCCATAATGATTTTTTCTCTTTTTTAATTTTTAATTTTTAATTTTTACTTTATTTTATATAGTTAATATGTTAATATCTATTAGAAAAAAAAATCTTAACACAAATATTTACGTGATTCGACTTAAAATGCTTACATCCATAGTGAAGAGAGTATTCACTATATATAAATAATTATATTAGTAACACGGAAATTTATTGATGTTATATCGTTTTATTTGTTTTTTATACTTAAATTAGTAATACAATAATTTTTTGAAAATTAAATTAAAATTTAATAAATATATATAATATATATTATATAATGATTTTACATTAAAACAGTGTTGATGGAACCAGATCGAACCGGCGGTTGAACCGAGAACCGGCCATAAATCTGGTTCCGTCATATATATAAAATCGCCGGTGAGCGGATCGGTCAATAACCGCCTAAATCGGACTGGGTTGAGTCGGAAAAACCGGATTTGCACAATATTTTAATATAAAATATATATTTTTTGGTGAAATAAAATATATATTTTTTGGTGAAATAAAATATATATTTTTTAAATAATTTAAATTTAAAAATAATAGTTTAATTTTAAAAGTTTCTTAGCAAACATGTACACAGTCGATGTGGGATTCATGGCTCACCCCACAAAGGGATGACCGAATATCTTTTTTTTTTCTTGTGAAACCAACTCTCAAATTAATGTCGTTTTTCGGAATAACTCGACAAATGATATAATGAATGCTTTTAAATTTGTTGGTACATATATAACTATTTTAATAACTGTTATAGATTTTTCGTTAACTAAAATATTGTAAATTTGATAACCTCATTTATTTATTGATTAACTTGTTACCAAAATTACTTATCATTAGATGTTATTGGATTTGCTGGTGTAAAGCATTTTTCATAACTATATAGCATTTTTGGTAACTGTGTTTTATAAATTTGATAGCATCCATTGTTGATGAAATTGTTAACTAATGAAAATTTACTAGATTTATTGTTTCACGTATAGTTTTTATAATATATATATATATATATATATATATATATAACTTTTCAATAACAAATTACTGTAAATTTGATAACTTCTATTATTATTGCAGAAGTCCGATATAAAAAAGGGAAATTCCAGTTAGGTGTATTGAAGTTCAAAATAATCAATGGATGGTGGTATAGTGAAAAACTTGTCATAATTTGGTGTAATGGTAATACTTATCACTTTTAAGAGTATTGAGTGCTTTTGAGTTAATGTCAAAAATACCCTTATTTGCAACATTTTTTTTGGATAATTAATTCATTTTATTACCCAAGAAAAGCAGAAATTGCTTACAGTGATTACGATTATAGTTTCATGATTAAAACTGGACAAAGAGTAAAGAAAAGAATTTTAAGGCTTAATAACTAATCCCTATAATTGTTAAGTCCCAATGAGAACAAAGTCTTCTATTCCTGAATTCTAAAGACACTTTTTGTTTGCTATGGAGCTTGAATCTAATCATCTCTGCAATCTTCTCAAAAACATTCTCATTAGATTGTTGTTGACTTCCAAAGAATCTGACATTTCTCTCCAACCATATTTGATAACAATAGACTGTCCAGTCTAGCTTCAGTATTAAAGTTAACAATGACTTTCCCTTGAGACCTTTAACAGTCTAGTTCACCTCATAATCACAGTCCATAGCAGATCTACATTACCCACAAGTTACTAGAACTCTTTGCTAGGCTTTCCTTGAGTAGTCACAAGTGAAAGAAAAAAAAATTGTGATTCCTGCTTTCATTTTGGATTCCACACAACATGCATTTTTCAAAACTCAATTCAACACCCTATTGTGTCAGTCTATCTCTGATAGGTAATCTATTAAAAATAACTAGCAAAGAGATGAAAGAACATTTTGGGATGTGAAGAGGGAACCAAACAAGCTTTTGCCATGAGGTTTTATCCTGGTTATGTCTAAACAAATCATACACAATGGCAACTTTATTGTTGGTCCCGTATGAGTTGCTAGAGGGGGGGTGAATAGCAGACTTTTAAAACTTTGAAGAACTTACTAACTCTTCTATAAAACAGAAAGTTAGTGCAACCAATATGTATGACAAAATTAGTAGGAACAAAAGAAAACAGAACAATATTGTGACTAATTCAGATATGCAGAACAGATAAAGGAACAAGTGCAATATAGAAACAGATAAATAGCAGAGAGATTAAGGGATAGACGATGACATGCAATGAAAGCTTTAATGCAGAGTAACTCAAAGGGATTAGAGATATCTTATCAGTGCACTGTAATTTATAGAGGTTCGGTCCTCCTGACCTACGTCCTCTACCTTGGTTCCCCACCAAGGATTTCAACCAATCCACTAATCCGATGTAGTTACGGGCTTACACCAAGCCGTTACAGCAACCAAGCTTTCCCCAAGCTTGACAACATAGAGTTTTCCCCAAGCTCAAACAAGTGCTCCCCGCACTGATCAAAAACCTAAGCTTTCCCCAAGCTTAGAACAAGTGCTCCCCGCACTGTTTACAATCAAGGATATAGTTTGAAGAGTGTGTAGAGTGATCCTATATGATCTAGATACACTGAGTAGGTTCAAGGTTAAGTTCAGGCAAGATTTACAATGAATAGAGTTTAGAGTGATCTTGCAAAACCAAGTTATCTTGAAAGAATAGAGTGTAGTGCGTCTTGGCTGATAATTTTTTTTGTTTCTGTTCTTTTTCTTGAGTCTTTATATACTCAGATCTGCCTCCAACGGTCTTCTCCTTATTAAATGCAAATCCCTCAAATCTGTCAATTTGTTTCCTTAAATATTTAGATTTGCCTCCAACGATCATATTCTTCATCAATTCCAAATCTTTCAAATCTGTCAAATTATGGCGTTGAAAGATCCATTTGAATTATAGACGTTGTAGTTGACTTTATCTATCGTTTGGTAAGATCTGACTTGCTGTTGATGTCTGGTAGTCCCACTAAAGTGATGCTTCTTATTATTGGCACTAATTCTTGCTTCTGGTATTGACTTTTGCTTATGGTATTAGTCCCACTAAATTCACCTTCCACATTGTTGGCACTAATACATCCTTCTGCTGAATACCTTATCTACAGTAACTTGTAGCTTCTGCTTCTGCCTTGATGTGCTGAGCTAAGTCTTCATCAATCCTTCTTGACTTGATCTTTCCATAAGGGCTTAAATCATAGTATGCTTCCTCTGTGCTAATGAGCTTCATGTGAATTGGTTTGGCCATAACCGTACATTAAGTATACTGCTCAATTAAACACTGCACACTAGATAGCTTGATTAGTCACACTAAATAGAATGTTTTGTTATCATCAAAAACACATGGAGTCAACATTTATATCAATTACATGGAAAACTCCAAGAATTGCTACCTTGCATGATGTATTGTTCAACTAGAATTCTCAGTTTCAGTAATTTTTTTAGGCTCCAACTGTACCTTTGAAGAATAAGGATATCCATAATGCTCTTACCTTTTAGTATGCATGCTGAGATCCATGACACCCAAATTGAACCTGTTTGAGCATAGAATAATCATAGATTTCTAATTATACAGGCTTTATTCCAGAATAAAAGATCTTTAAAACCATGCTCTCCTTCAGATTTCGGGTGACAAAGTTGTTCCCAACTAACTTTAGCTCCTCGACTGTTACTGTTCTGACCCTTCCATAAGTAGCTTGCACACATCTGATTGAGTTTTAAGATAACTGGAGTTCTTCAGAGCAAATCAGCCCCTGCTGAAAGAGACCAAGAAGATGGCTGAGCAAGCAGCAACGACTAGGGGTGATAATCGGTCGGTTCGGTTGGTTTCGGTTTAATTTAATCGGTTTTAGTCAGTTTTGAAATTGAAAAATTGAATACCGAAAACCGACCGATTATATAAGAAACCGAAATGGTCGGTTTTAGGCGGTTTTAATGATATTAGTTATAAAACTAATAAAAATAATTTATTATATATATTTTATATATATAATAAATATAATTTATATATTTTACATATATTTTATATATATATCATAAATAATTAAATATATTATATATATTTTATATATATCATAAATATATTTTATATATAATAATATAATCGGTCGGTTTCGGTTCGGTTTTGGTTTACAAAACTTATACCGACTACCGACCAATGATATATAATCGGTGTCGATTTCAAACCGCCTAAACCGAATAACCGCCAAACCGTCTAACCTCGGTCGGTTTTTGATGGTTCGGTCGATTCGGACAATTTGAACCGACTAATTCTCACCCCTAGCAACGACTACTATATCCTTCTCTTGGCGTTAGGTTTTTTGGTTTTGTACTATGCTTATAACTTCTGTTTTATGTTGTTAATCATTGTCAATGTATCCAAAAAAAAAAAAAAATCTCTATCGGAAACTTGATTTAATCCATACATATCCTTTGGTCTAAATATAGTGGACTCTTTAAAAAGATTGAAATTTTGGAGGTTAATGTAAGGTTGGGGACACGTGGACGGGGAAGTTAGGTAGAAGATATAAGCCGTTGGAAGAGTTGAAAAAAGACGAGAATTTACCTGCTGTAACAAGGAAATACCGGTTTTCACTGCAAAGAGAAATTTAACACAAATTTTAATGAACTCATCCAAACACCCTTCTCCTCTTTTACTAATGAAACAAAACATTAGTCTAGACTAATTTCATTACTTCTCTCTTGTGGCTACTCTCTTATTTCTTACATTTTCCTTTTACGCCCCACGACTCATAGTATCAGAATCCAATATATTGTGGCTGTGGACTTGGAGTAACGCTTTTACACCGAAAGAGCAAATAAAAATTAAACAAACAGAAGAAATAAAAAATCTTGACCAACCAAAAGAAGAATGTCTCAAAATCTCAAACTAGATAGAAGAACTATATGAATCAAATTGCTTGCATTGCAGTTTCGGATAAATGTCCCGGATAAGCCATGATGCCATTAATTCATAAGCCCTTTGTGTCAAATGAACTCCATCCCAACTCACTCGTTCATCAGGGTTTGAACATACTGTTGCACCTCCAATTGAACATGCTGTTGCACCTCCAATTCCGCAACAACCTTCTTGTAATGATTTCGGATCAAAACCTGTAAATATTTTGTACGTACAATCTGTCAATACATGACTGCAAAATGCAAATTGCATGTTACAATTTATTGCAAAAAAACTAGGGTTGCACTTACGTACCAAGCATATTAGCCTTGCTGAAAAGCCAGAGGAATGAATCGTAGTAATTCCCATAGACAATGATCACATTGGGATGTTCTTGTTTTAGCTCCTCGATCGCTTGTTGGAGATAATCGTTATGATAGATCGAAAAGTCATTCAAATACTTGAGACAATGATGTTCATCATAAGCACCGGTATCATTAGTTCGAAATTGACCCAGATATAAAGGAAAGCAGCCTATGGGGAAGTTCCCAGGAACAATTATCCGAGTAGCACCAAATCCGATAACTCTCTACATATACAAGGCGAATTTAAAAGTATTAGAAATAATTAAATAGAATCAAATCAATGTTTCTAGAAAGGAAATTAACTTACTTTGACAGCATCTCTTATAGCTTGGACTACATTGGGCACCATGGCTTTAACCTCCTCTACGGTTTTTCGGTCGTCCCAGAAGGCATAGTTATAGTCATTTCCTCCTATCTCCCCAACCAAGAAAAGAGCTCTTCCATTTCTCTCCAAACAATCTATAAATCAAAAAATAAATAAATAAATCAAATAAAACCCTTTTTAGCATATAAATCATTATTCCATTGAGCTTTAATATAAATCACTGTTAGAATATATTGTTAATGATTGTTAATTATATTAGGGGAGTTGGAGGTGCATGGCTGCATGCTAACCTTTGTCCAAGCCACAAGTTCTATTAAAATAGCTAAACATCCATTCAAGTTGTTCACTTAGAGAGTTGATTCCCGGATCTCCCATAGGCAAGGCAGTAGCTCCGGTGACCGCGAAGTTAACTCCACGATCAAATGATCCATCTTTGTTTAGGTAGGCTTCAAGTAATGGGAATTTAGCAGACATTGCTGTTCCAAAGCATAAAACATAATTCAGCTTATATTTTACTTGCTTACACAACTATATAGTTAACAAATTAACCAAATTCATAAAAAGTAAAATGACCCATTAATCATTTCATTGCGGTAATTAAGATGCAACAACAGAAATTAAAGTCACCAGTAATTTAATAATTACCAAGAAAATCAATCATTAACAAGCCATTGGAGCATCTACCAGTTGGCCTGTTGAAGAAGGTTTCACCATAGGGTAGCCTAGCACATGGAGTTGAAGGATTCAGTACAAGATCATTACCGGTATCTGCAATCGAATCCCCAAGCTGATATATGGCATCAAACTTGCAAGAAGTAAGAAAATTTTGCCCATAATTGCTTGAAATAACATTCAAGAAAAAGCTACTGACAAGTAGAGAGAAAAAAAATCTTGGTGCGGTAGCCATTTTCAGAATTTTTACCCTTTGAAGCCATATATAATGAGAGAGGATCCTCTCTACTGCTTGAAAAAATAGTGGAGAGGTCCACTCATCCAATGGCTCTCATGCATGAGTCCACAAAATCTGCCCTACTTCACCAACCAAAACTCACCAATTCACCTCATTTTCACAATTTCACACCGTTTGCTCCTCGTTTATTTTATTTTTTCCATTTCTGCAAAAACCTCCTTAACATAGTTCTTCCAGAAATCTAAATGGTTAGGTTGAATAAAATAATATTTAAATATTAATGAGAAGTATAATATTTTTATGCATAGACATCATTCCATCCTTCATATATCATCCTTGTGTAATTCTCTTCCTTTTTTCGTTGACAATATACTCCCTCCGTCCCATATTATCTGTCTCATTTCCTTTTTTCACACATATTAAGAAAATCAATCAATTTGTTAAATTTTATACACTTTTTACCCATTCTACCCATATTACCCCTTTCTCTCTCTCATTATTTTTATGGTGAACTCTTTCCCATTATCACAGTATTATATTAACGAGAAAAATTAAATAGAGGTTAATGAGGAAATTTTATCTTAAAAGTGGTTAAGAGACAGATAATTTGGGACAAAATTTTAGGAAAAAATGGACAGATAATATGAAATGGAGGGAGTATATAAATATATTAATTGTTTATTATTTTTTATAACATTGGAACATTACAATTAAAGAGGAATAGTCGAAGGAAGAAAGAAGGATAAAGATTTAAAACCCAAATTGTTTATTATTTTTTATAACATTGGAACATTACAATTAAAGAGGAACAGCCGAAGGAAGAAAGAAGGATAAAGATTTAAAGCCCAGCTCCAGGTAAACTTTCAATACCTTGGCTATTAGTTGTTAATTGTTTATTATTTTTTGCTACATCATAATTGTTTATTATTGTATTGAAGAAATATCGGCTTTTGGCGAAAGATCGGTTAAATGTGAAACTACTTTTCAGATCATCATTAGAGTAACGGGGTAAAAGAATTAACAAAAAAAAAATTTATTAGAGTAGATAAGATTGATAAGGAAGGTTTGACTGGAACTTCAATTAAAAAGAAAAAACGAAAAACGTGTCTTTAAAAAAAAAAAAAAACCAAAAACGTGTCTATTAATCTGGTATTAATTTTTTTTTTTTGAGGAAAATGAAAATCTTTCATTTAACTTGGAAAAGCATTACAATCGTTTTTGAGTACATCCAAGATTAATTCAGGGACTTCTTCCATCCAAACTAAATCTTCTGTCAAAGATATCCCATAAGTAGCCAATGCATGGGCAACTCCGTTACCATCTCGACCAACATGGTGAAAAGAACAAGAATTAAACATGGAACGATAGAACTTGAGCTCTTCAGTATATATCCCAATCGGTGAGAGATCCTCCAAAGTTGAATTCACTTTCTTTATAATTATCAAAGCATCACCCTCCACAATGATGTCTGTGAACCCCATCTCTCGGGCCCAAATAATAGCTTTGACAGCAGCTTTTGCTTCTGCAGCAAACGCATCTGCAACTTGCTCCAATCTTCCGGCTATAGAACCAAGCACTTCACCAGAACCATCCCGCCCCACAGCACCGAAACCACCAAGTGATGTAGCAGCCTGAAAGGAAGCATCAAAATTTACTTTAACTACTCCTATCGGTGGTGCTTTCCATCTTACCGGGACTATATGTTTTGGCAGTGAAGTTACAGCCTCCTGGCATCGTTGGAACTCAATGATATATGATCCGATAAATTCAACTGTGTGTTGTGGATCCCTTCTAAGTCCATCATGAAAATTAGCATTTTCATCATTCCAAACAGCCCAAGAAGTGAGCAGTGCTATGTCACGCCATTTAGTCTCACCAAAGAAGCTTCCAGCCGATCGAAGATCATCTCCTGCATCATGGTTCATATATTTCTCTCGAACTATCCTCCAAACCGCATCCGCATATTCACATTCCAGGATGGCATGAGGTCCCGATTCATTATCAAGTTTACACCGAAAGCAAGTTCGATCCACATCCATCCCTCGATAATAGAGATTATCAGCAACCGGAAGAATATCTTGGGTCATACGCCAGCCAAAAATTTTTACTTTCGGGGGAACATTTGCTTTCCAAACCGTTTGGTAAACCTCCTTGTCATGTGCAATAGCTAACGGATCCAGATCATCATAGACCCCTTGTAGATTACATAGTACTCTGTACCCACTTCGAACCGAATAAAAACCTTTATTATCATAATGCCACACCATCCTATCAGCAATTTGAAGTCTGCTTAGAGCTATATGTCAAATAGCCAGAGCCTCCTCCTCCGAGAAAATGTGCTCAATGAAGTCTAAATCCCAGCCACCATTAATCGGATTAATGAGATCAGCCACCACAGCATCCTCGTCTATCTTACCCTGAGCTGAAAGAGGAGTGAAACCATCCACTTTTGGAACCCATCTATCTTTTAGAATTCTGATGTTTGCACCGTTACCCACTCTCCACCGAACTCCATATTTTAGCAGGGGTTGTGCACTCAAAATACTGCGCCAAGTGTATGAGCGATTCCAACCAAGCTTTGCTTCCAAGAAATTTGTTCTCGGAAAATATCAAGCTTTCAAAGCTCTGTAAGCTAGACTATGATGATAAGTGAGTAACCTCCATCCTTGTTTTGCCAGCAAAGCCATATTAAACTTTTCCATGTCTCTGAAACCCTCCAAAACTCTTCTCTCTACATAAATTCCTCCAGCTAACCCAGTACAATGGCCTCTTATCTCCATTTTGCTTCCACCAAAATCGTGAAAGCATGTTGTTTATCTCAGTACATAAAGATTTGGGAAGTGAAAAGACATTCATCGTGTAAGTAGGAATAGCTTGAAGAACTGCTTTGATCATGATTTCTCTACCACCCTGAGAGAACATCCGAATATTCCAACTCTGAAGCTTCTTAGAGATTCGATCTTTTAAAGCCCCAAAAGCTTGCCGACGGTTCCTCCCCACCATAGCAGGTAAGCCTAAATACTTCTCAATACAGTCCTGTTCTATGACACCAAACAAATTTAACAACTCATCCCTCCGACTTTGATCAACATTACTACCAAAAATTATGGCTGACTTGTCAAAATTAATTTTTTGGCCCGAGCATTCTTCATACCTCGTAAGTATATCCTTCACTTTTTTACTCTCAGCCAAATTTGCTTTACCAAACAAAAGGCTGTCATCAGCAAAAAATAAGTGATTTACTCTCGGCCCATTTCGACTTGCAGCTACTCCGTTCTGACAATCAGATAGCATTGCAAAGAGAGCCTCGGTGCAGAATAGGAACAAATACGAAGATAAAGGATCTCCTTGTCTCAACCCCCTACCAGGACTAAAACCATCCGTAACTTCACCATTCACAACTACAGAAAAAGAGACAGAACAAACGCAAGACATAATCATGTTAACCCACCTGCCATCAAAACCCAATCTCAACATAACAGCTTCTAAAAAATCCCATTCCACACGGTCGTAAGCTTTGCTCATATCCAGTTTAAGCGCAAAGAACCCCTGTTTCCCCTTCTGATTACTTCTCAAGGTGTGAAGAAGTTCATAAGCCACCAGAATATTATCAGTGATGAGGCGCCCTGGGACAAACGCACTTTGATTCTCGCTGATACAGTTGGGAAGAAACACTTTCAACCTGTTCACCAAAACTTTGGAAATAATTTTGTACATGACATTACAGAGGCTGATGGGTCTAAACTGCATCATGTTCTTTGGCTCTTTCACTTTGGGAATTAAAGCAATATGAGTTTGATTAACATCTTGCAAAGAAAAATTGCCATTAAAAATACTCAAACAAAAATCAACAATTTCACTACCTAACAAAGACCAATGTTTTTGAAAGAATAAGTCAGGCATACCATCAGGACCTGGTGCCTTAGTGGGGTGCATTTGGTTGAGTGCTGTATGAATCTCCTCTGCTGTGAACTCTGATAGAAGAGAAGCGTTCATCTCTGTTGTGACTCGATGTTGGATTTTCTCAAGTACATCATTAAAGTGCTTAGGTTCAGTAGAATTAAAAAGTTTCTGAAAGTAAGAAGTAGCAATCGCTTGGATCTCATCTAAATCAGTAGTCCACCGGCCATCTTCCCCTTCGATACCAATAATGGTATTTTTCTTCCTCCTCCCATTTGCTTGAGCATGGAAATATTTTGTATTTCTATCTCTATCCCGAAGCCAATTTACCCTATTTCTTTGCATCCAATAAGCCTCTTCTTCTTCTAACAAAGTATTTAATTCTTCCCGAGCCTTTTTTTGGTCCTCCATACTCGTATCTACATTCTTTTCCTAACCAACGATGCTTTCTTGCCAAATTGAGATCGCAAAGCCTCCCTTACCCGATCAATTTTGTAAAGCAAATCACCGCCCACCTCTTCATTCCATTTAGAAGCCAGCTGCTCCAAAAAATGACTCTCCTTACACCAAGCCATCTCAAAATGTACCAATTCTAAGATGTGCTTATAAGAAAAAGTAGTATTTTTTTTTTTTAATTTGGATAATTATTTAATACACTGACGTTTGATGGTATATTAAACTCCACTTATGGTATATTAACTCAACTGATAGAAAAAGTAGTACTTTATTTTAAATTTGGGTAATTATTTTAAATTTCACTGATGGTATATTAACTAATTTTCCTTTAAATTTTATACCACAAATTATTATTCTATTAGTATTACATTTTTTTTTGGCACTAAGAAAGTAATTCTATTAGTATTACTTAATCATCATTACAGAAAGCTTTATGTTTATATAATTGAACTTTAACACGGAGTTGCTTTTTGCCCCAACAAAATTAATTCAAATTTGTAGCTTTATGTTCATAATTCAAATTTATAGAAAGCTTTATGTTTAATTAATTTATATCACGATCCACGAGTTTAGTTAAAAATTTCAAAGAAATAAAATTTCTATAACTCCCTTCATAAGAAATTTGAGAGGCTTTTCCGATCCTTATTACATCCAAAAAGTTATATAGTGTTATAAGCTAATGAAGAATTCAAAGAACATTATTATTACAAAAAGAAGAGAATACAAAAAATCTAATGTGTGTCAAGAATAGCTTAGGGGACTCCTTTTATATAGTTGAGTAAATCCTCTTTACATTTAATGCTAATTTGTTTTACTTGCAAGTAAAGTAAAATTCAACGGTGGATGATGCTCTAGGGAACCTTCCAGGTAATTTCTCTTGATTTGATTCTCCTTAATTCTCTCTTTGTTAATTCTCTTAATTTACTTCCCAATTTGTCTACAACACAATATGGACTAATATATATTGTCCTAATATAGTTGGGCTTAGTGTGGTGTGGAGTCCATAATTCCATAACACTCCCCCTTGGACATAACATGATAACACCATTATAACTACCCGTTTGGACATGTAGCTAGTGGCTCGTTCAAAACCTTAAGCCGGAAAAACCTAGTGGGACAAAAACTGGTCGTAAGGGGAAAAGAGTACATCAAATCACGTCCATTAAATTTGTCTTCTTGACAAATATTACATGCGCTCTTATTGCCCCATTAAAAACCTTGAGTCAGAAAATCCAGTGGGACAAAACCAAACAAAAGGAAAAAAGAGTGCAGAGCAGTTATGTCCATGTAAATGTCTTCTGGACAATTACATCTAAATGTGTTATTGTTGCCTCATTAAAAACCTTAACCCTGTGGGACAAAACCGATCATAAGGGAAATAGAGTGCAACACACTTTAAACTCATAATCGCTCCCCCTGAATTAAATCAAACAACCACTTCCGGGGTATCTAAACATTTCCACTTCTGAGGAGTTCAATCTTGCATTTTATTATCTCGCCATGCCATAAAATGATTTCTCAAATGTTGATGTTAGCAACAATTTTAGTTAATAGATGTGCAAGATTTTTAATGGAGCGAATTTGTTAACATCAACTTGTCGACTTTCTTGGATTCATGAGTATAGGAAATATGTTGCGAGATGTGCTTGGTCTTATCACCCTTAAAATATTCTCCCCTGACTTGTGCAATATAAGCAACATTATAATGGGAGAATCTATAACCAGTTTCAATCCACATGTTCTTTAGAGATGTGCTATAAAAAGTTTTAACCAAATACACTATCTTTGAGGGAGATAATCTCAAAGTGATTAGAAAATATAGCTACTAGTGTATGCTTTGTAGAATGCCAAGAAATTGTTATATCGTTATAGCAAAACATGTAACCAGTTTGAGAGCGAGCTTTATGTGGATCAGACTGATACTTCGCATTAGCATATCCTACTAAAACAAGATTAATAGTTTTCTTAAAATAACCCCAAAATTATGGTACAACGGAGATGACAAAAAATATGCTTAACAATGTCGCTCCGAGTTAGCTAATAACTGAAATATGCCAACAAATTTATCGCAAATGCGATTTTAGGTCACATGTATTGTCTTAAATATATTAATCCCCCCGATAGCATTGAGGTATGGTACTTCAGGACCAAACGTATCCTTATCGGCTTGTTTAGGACGAAACAGGTCTATTTGGGGATCAAGGTACCTTGCAACCATAGGGGTACTCAAAGGCATAATTTGGTTTTACCCAAATCATCAAACTTCTTTTTCAAATAGTTAGCAGTTTAGCAGTTCGGGACAACTCTTCAGGAGTTCCAAACTATATCATCGACATAAACTGCTACTAAAGCAAATCCGGTTTCCAATTTCTTAATAAACACACATGGGTCAATGGGATCCTTTTTATACTCTTCCTTAATCAAGGACACGCTAAGCGTTGATACCACATGTAGTCGGATTGCTTCAACCTAAATAAAGATATTTTGCAACTTTTGAAAATAAGTTGCGGGGAGTGCATGCTTCACGCATTTTAAATCCCTCGGGAATATAAATATCGGAATGTATGTTTCAGGCATATTATATCCTTTCAACCATAAGTATGTAATCACAATGTTCATATAATACGTTTTCAACTTTACAAGGAAGTGAAAGGTAATTACATTCATCACAAGTGAATACATTTCATTATAATCAACACTAGTTCTCTAGGTGAACTCTTGGACTATAGGTTGGGTTTTATACCTCACAGCCTTATTTTCCTCATTTCATTTCCAAACAAATACCCATTTAAATCCAACGGGTTTAAGTCCAAAGACATCATTCTTTGGCAAGGGAAGCCAATTCAACCTTGATTGCTTCCTCTCATATAGGCCAACATTGCCTTTGATGACATTCGGTTATAAACCGAGGTTCATTATCATCGTTTATAATTTCATGAGCGATTTAGAGAGCGAAAGCATCATCGATGATTATCTCATTCTGATCATAACAATGGAAATTCTAGCATTCTCTGGTCGGTGATCTTTTCATGGGTTTGTGCCACTACATAGACAATATGCTCATAAATTTGTGCCTCTTCAAGGGCAATATTATGCTCTCTCTACTTTGTGCCATATTAAAGACAACTTGATTTCCTCGAGAAAGACCAATGTGCTCTTCTGGAGCAGATTTTAAATTTCTCCCCATTCTTTTTCGAGGAACTTTATCTTTTGATCCCATTGATTTCCATGCTTCAGGCATGATCACTTTGATCCATCATGTTCTTCGGGAACATCTATCTTAGCTGGAACATTCACAGCTTAAAAATTGTAACGTTAACAGTCTGATGAAATAGATTGGGTAATTTGATTGCAATAACTTGCAAATGGATTAAATTTTGCACCTTTCTCACTCATGTATTATTGGGTCTTAATGATACAATTTTTTTTCTATGAGAAAACTTCATGTCTTCACTCTATCCATCTTTGGAAGCCTTTGGTTTCCCAAGTGCTGGCGAATCAGCAACAGATTACTAACAGATTACTGGTTCCGACCGCCGTCACCTCTGCCGCTGCTCTGGCTTCGACAGAGGAAGCTCGCGCCTGCAATTGTGTCATGATTTGTCCCTGTTGTAGGTTCAAAGCAGCAATATCGTGCTTCAAAGAATCGATCGTCTGGACTTGCTACTGCTCCTGACCTTGGCTTCAATAGGATTTCTTTCACCGTTTCCTCGAGCCGCTTTAAATCATCTGCCTTAGTCATCACCGGCACCGGATCGAAGGTCTGATACCAAAATGATGGAGGTAAGAGTTCAAGTAATTCAGATAGGAAAGAAAAAGAGAATAGGCTTCAAGATTTACAAGAGATATCGAAATACATAGAAAGGACTTGAGAGAAAAGGGGGAAGTTTTTATTAGTTTCAAACATGGGTTTTACAATAGGCTCATATCCAGGGGCGAACCCAGGAAATTTTTGAAGGGGGGTGAAGAAGTATATTGAATTTTTTTTTGAATAAATATAGAATACTTTTGTTAAATAAAGTATACAAAACAAAAATAATATAAATATAAATCCAAGATGCAATTGTTGTTGTGATCAACTTATAAATTTGATGCTTTGTAAATCATGCTCGAATGCTTTACTTTGATTTGTTTCTCTTGAAACTTGTAAAAAGAGAAAAAAATACTTATGGTACAATATGCTTAGGGTTATGACTACTAATAATGCAACAATTTTTTTGGCATCATAATATATATGCAACAATTTAATCCTTCTGCTTTTTGTAAAAGAATAATTTTAATCATATATATGAGGATTCCACCTTATTGTAATAGGAACAAATTAAAGTATAACCTTCTTTAACCTATCAAATATTGGATTTGGGTCTTAATAAATTACTTTTATTTTATCCATTAAAATTTAAATTGGGCCAAAATAAGTTACTTTTATCTAAAAGCTATACAAATACATGGCCCATATAACTCATATATAGAAATATAAGGAAATTTGGAAGGGGCACGTTTAATTTTAGGGGGGCCACTTTGAGCAAAAAAAAAATTAGGGGGGCCATGGTATAATAATCCCACCCGTATTTGGGGTTTGCAAGATTTTAGGGGGGGCGATGGCCCCTGCCTGCCCCCCTATAGGTACACCCCTGCTCATATCGACGTTTATATACAACGCCATTTCCGAGGTTCGACACTAACAATTTGCAAAATAGAAACGAATGGAAAAACAGACTTAACAAGCTTTTAACAACTGTTGACTGACTGATGTGGATAGCTGACGTGTCACCGATTGACTTGCTGACTTTATTTATCTTCATTCGATATCAATCCACTGACAAACCAATATTTGAACACGTAGGCCAATTGTTATGGGTGGATTGTTACACTTATAGTCTGTTTGGTAGAGAAGAAATGGGAAGGAGGGGCGAAAAGAAATGAGGAAGGAAAGAAAAGCTTCCTTTGTTTGGTAGGAGAGAAATACACCTAATGAAAGAAGTTGAGGAGAAAAGGGAGAGAAATCGGCGACGTATTTCCTCTGAAATATTTTCGTCCAAAAGTGGGCGGAAATGGAAGGGAAAAGATGAACTCATCTTTTTAAATCAATGAAAAGACCAGTCTGTCGTTTATAATTAGAATCGAATTTTTTCTTTATCTCTTGGGCCTTGACCATGGGCTTTTCCAGATCTTCTCTCAAATCCAGCCCAAATAAAAACAAAATTTTTTTGTTAAAAAAAAGATGATTAAAACCATTGGCCAAAAAAAAACCATTTTCAAGATAAAAACAAAAATTGTCTCAGATCTAAAAACTTAGGTCCAAGTTTCATTCATTTTAGTTTTTATTTTGTTAGTTTCACATTGATAGAAATATGATTTCACGTTTTTAGTTCAATCCATCCCCAAAAAGTAGATATATGTATAAAATATAAATAAAAAATTTACGTTTATTTTTTTTTTCATTTGACAAAAATGTATTTATATATAAGTTTTTGATTAAAATCAGAAAACTATATAATAGAAAATACATAATCTAAATATTAATATAGAAAAATATCTTATAATACTATTAAATTAAACCTACTATTAATTTTATGTACAAGACCCTCATTGAGTGCCACTTGGCATTTGGTTTCTTTGACAAGTGTTAATAGTTAATTTTCTAATGTTTTGTTTATTATATTTGTATTCATTTAGTTTGAAAAAATTAAAAGACATTCATCCCCTTTCCTATATAAAATAAATTATCAAATAATTATAAATTAATTATAAATTTGTTATGAATATACATACATGATGTTGTAGATGCCCATGAATCTAATTAAAACATGGATGAGATTGATAACTTGGTTCATTCATACACATATACCTATGTACTAAGTTCATCCCCTTATATTTATGGTGATGTATCTATGTGCCTATAAATAGGTCACTTACTTTGTTATGGAATAAGATGAATAACAACAATTTCTCCCCTTCTTCATATTTTCTTCTTCTCTATATTCTATTGTCTCTCTATTATCTTGTCTTTTCCATACTTTAATTCTCTACGCATTTGCTTTGTTTTGTTATTATTTCACAACAAAATTTATTTCTTAACTGAATTTTCTTAAAACAATTTATAAAATAAAACAGTCGCACGCGAAGCGCGGCCGGGAAGTTCTAGTTAATAATAAACGGAATGTGAGATAATTTAATTAATTTTTTTTATCTTAGAGAACAATTAAAAAATAAATAAGGTTAAAATAGTCATTTCAATTAAAATAAGTTTCATTTCTTTCATATTTCTTGTTTAGACCAAACAATGGAAGAATTAATCTCTTCATTTCCTTATAATTTCTTTCCTTCCTACCAAACATGATAGAGGAATTGTGACTTCCTTTCCCTTGCTCTTTTCCTTCCTATTTCTTTCCTCTCTACCAAATAGACTCTTAAGATATTAGCACCCTTTTTTTCTTTTTGGCCTTCATACTGAACTGGTGCAAGAAAAGTAGCTAGCAAACCATGGTTCGTCATCTCTTTTGGACCAGATAGGCCACCAGGTCCGATTGAATCCGCCCAATCGGCATGATCCAGTTATAAGAATCATAATTCCAATCGTTTTACTTTTCTATTCACTTAGCAAGGTAATACTTACTTGTTGGCCAAAAAGAAAATGTTTATACCACAATTTACAATTGGGGTAAAATTGTAAATGTACATGGTGGTACAAGATCAATGGCTGATATTTATTCCCAAAAGTCCTATGGATGGTTGGATTTAGTCCACCATAGGCCAAAGTCAACTAGGAAAATGATTGACTTTTGATCTTAAATCCTTAATTTCTTTTAATTTAATTAATTAAATTAAAGAAATTAAGTAAATTATGTTGAAAATACATTTAGGCCGCCCCATATATTGTACGAATTGGGTCAGGCCGGCCCATGCCTTTAAATTGGGTCAGGCCGGCCCATGCCTTTAAGCCTTCCCGGGTTAAACTTTTCATAGTTTTTCAATTAAGGACAAGGGAATTAGGGCTTTAAAATCGAAGATGAAGATGAAGGAATTTGGGGCAATATCCTTTATTAAGGTTGTTCAAAATATCATGAAGAACACTCTGTCCAAATTTTAGCTCATTCCGAGCTCGGAGGAAAACTTGTATTTTTTGCAATTAAGGACAGAATCCAATCCCGGGACCAATTAAGCATGGCGATTTCACCATTAGCTTTGAAACTTGAATTACATTAGTTATATAAGCTATATGGAAGAATCAAGCCATATTTGCCATTTTTCATAACTTTTACTAAATTTGCAATTAAGGACAATATTGCTGATTAAGCTCGGTTTAAACCATTTCCTTAATCCGATTTTGATGATACTTAAATAAGAGCTTAGTGGCATCATGTTGAGTATAATTTATTGGTCAAGTAATGAAGAATCGAAGTTCGTGGCGTTTGGAAGTGATCTCTGCACCATATTGCTTCGCTGCACTTGACTTTTCACCCCCTTTTGTTGCACCAAGCTTTGGAACCTTTTGGAATTCGAAATTTAAGTAATTAAAACATGCTGATTATGTGGCTGATTGGGTTGGTTAGAATTTCCTTGATTTAAGGGATTTGATTCACAATTTAAAATCAGAGGATCAAGATGAATCAAGATGGAATTAATCTCAGCCGTCAGATCCTCCTAACCCTAGCAAGCCCGCCCCCTATATAAGGAGGCAGCCTCCAACGTTTTGAAGGACAGCCAATCTTCATCATCAACAACAACTCTCTGACTCCAGGTCAAAAACAACTCTTCTCAGAGAAAAATCATCAACCAAGCTCCGTGCTTTCAATCTTTTCAAGCCCTGCGCTTTCAAATCATCTTTGCGAATCAAGTTCTCACTTGATATTTTTATTTTATTAATCTTGTCAACCTTTTTTTTACAAGTTCTCTTCTTGTATTTACATGTTTGTTGCAATCAAATCATATCTCTTTGTCAATGAATCAAGAAAATAACATTTTTCACAGCATTTCCTTTGTCATCTAAATCTGGAATCAATGATTTAAACACTTATATGTGACTTTGATTCAGGATCTACAAATCGTTTGGTTTATTTTATGGTGCTGCACTTCAAGCAATCATTTAATTTTCACCGCATCTTTTATTACAACAAAAATGAACTTTTATTTTTCTCGCATCCTTTTATCAATTTCCGATTAAAATTGGTTGGCACACTCGGTACCCTTTCACCAAGATCTCCAAAGAGATTTTTTTGCGCGAACAGAAATAGCAAAAATAAAAGCAAGTATCAACTTTATTAAAACCAATTTGTTCCTTCTACATCTTAATCGTCAAACTCGATCGCATTGATGATGTCGCGCGGATCTCATCTGCTATGTTTTGCAATTGGGTTTCTCATATCAATAGAGATTTTGTAACAGCACTGAGTGAAAACACCATCACCCTATTCGATTACGCTGGCGCAAGCATATGTAGTTGAAATCACCATGGCTACAATTACTCAGTACGTACTGTTCTTGTAAAGTTCATATGAACTTTTTTTTTTTGAATTAATTGAAATTATGTTAATTATTATAAACTTGAACTGAACAACAGAAAATAAAGTAGCTAGTAGTAGTAGTACTTGATCGTTATAGTACTAATTCTCTCTCTATCAATCGTTTTACTTTTTCTATCCACTTACCTAAACAACACTT
>AWWV01011912.1:0-27422 GCA_001974805.1 Corchorus capsularis | reverse complement strand
TTTTTTTTATCATATCATGATTCATATATCACTTAAAGCAAGACATCCAACACATTCTACTTATCCAGATTTTCATGTTCGTCTTAGGCTTAGTTTGGTATTGAGGTTGCAGTTTGAAAAAGTTTAGTTTAGAAAAAGTGCTTTTGAGAAGTGGTTTTTTAAATTGCGATAGAAAAATGTAAATAATGTTTGGTATTGCTGTGAAAAAATGGGATTGAAGGATAAAATGTCTAAAAAGGATATAGTATTAGTTAAAAAGAAAAGAGAAAAATAATTAAGGGATTTTAGTCATTTAATGTTCAAAAGCACTTTTGAAACGCAAAAGCACCTAAGGATTAGCTTCTCGGGTTGGCTTGACTTTTGCGTTCAAAATTAGCTTTTGACACAAACCAGGATTTATTTGGTATTGCGTTTGGGTTCAAAAGCAGAATTTTTATCTTCAAACACAATTTTAAACCAGACCTTAAGCTCTATTCAAACCATAATTTTATTGAGAAGTAATTAGAATGATCCTTCCATTTTTAGCCCCATTGGGTTGACAAGTTAGATTTTAATTAGATCATTATCCATTTTAAATTTGAATATTTTATTTCCAAAAAACTATTTGGATTTATATTATTGAATATTTTTAAATATTCTTTAGAAAGAGCTTAAATGCCTTTGCCCCTTACCTTTTCGAAAAGGGATATTTTGCCCCGTTTTCTGTTTTTTAGACATTTTGCACCTTAGCTTTCAAAATTAGGACTCTTTACCCCTAAATGGATGGAACCCTAATGGTTCCGTTAGATTGTTGATATGGCAATGCCATGTCAGCCTCATGTAGAATCCACACATGAAATAATAAAAAAAGTTTTTTTAAAAAATAAAATTCTTATGTGGCTAACAAAAATCATATTTAAAAAAAAAATCCACTTCCTTTCTTTTCTTAAAATTTTTTTTTCTCATATGACTTAAAACCCTAGCCGACTCCCACTCTCTCTTTTCTCTAATTTTTCTTATTTTGTTCTCTTTTCGCTCCTCCTCCTTGGCTATTATTGTCAAGGGGGAGGAGGGGTTTGGATTTTTTTTATTTCATATCTTGTTTTTTCTTTAATTTTAGAATAAAGTCCCACAGATTTGTTGATCTGTTTGGGTTATCAGTCTCCGGATTTTTAGATCTTGGATGTTTGAGTCTCCAGATCTTTAAAACTTGGATGTTTGAGTTAGTTCAGTTTGTCGAGTCAGTTTATTCAGTTTGTTTGATGTCTTTTGAGTTTACAATAGATTGGGGATTTCACCATCATACTGAGATGGGCTTTCTTTGTGGTTTTCAGATCAATCGGGGAGGTTTTCGGATCACTCACCTTTCTGTCGTTGGTGAAAGCTCACAGAAGCGAAAACGAAGAGGTGTCGCGTGTGCTAGAGACTCATGGGAAAGGTTTGAAACTCCAATTCAAAGGATTCATATCATGATGACAAATCCAGATCAAGACATTGATGATGAAATTCAATCTATTGTAATTTATATTATGAACTATGTAATATCATTTTCATGAATAAAAATTACATTTTCTTTGAAAAAAATTCTCATGATGTGAACCCCACACGTCAACAATCTAGCGGAGTTGCTACTAACTTCCATCCATTTGGGCAAAATGTCTCAAATTTGAAAGCTAAAAAGGCAAAGTGTCCCAAAAAAAAAAGATAAGAAGGCAACGTGTCCCTTTTTGAAAAGAAATAAGGGGAAAAAAAACATTTAAACCTTTTAGGGAGAAAAAAGTAGATTTCTTCGTTGTTTTAGAAAAAGATTCTGTATGCATAGAAATAGTTGATTCATTTTATTTTCTTTTAGTAAAAAATACTAGTTGATTTATATGTATAATATATTTTGTTTTTTTTTATCCCATCCGGTATCCAGGGCTTGGCCCTGACTAATCCGGATCCGACCCGCGTCGCACACCTGGTTATGGTGGGAGAGTCTCCCAACAGGGACTGCTGCGTACGCAATGTCTCAAACCTGAGACCTGCTTAAGCTGAAACAAGCCGCTTACCACTTGATCCAACCCCTTGTTGGTGTATAATATATTTTGTAAAGATGGACAAAATGATAAATATTTATAAGTTCATTGACTAGGGAAAAAATATAATGAGTGACGTGTTTAAACAATTCTAGGATCTTTTTTAGCATAAAAACTTAACAAAAGAAATTGATTACTTTTCTCCGCCAAAAAAAAAAGAAATTGATTACTTCCACCAAAAAATGTTACGTGTTAATAAATGATTTTATCATATAAAACATGTGACTTTTATACCTAAAAATAAAAATCTAAAAATATGGCTAAAGCGGATTTTTATCATCTTCTTAGTCCTTATTACTTTTAACTTTCACGTGCGTTGCACGTAGCGCAATGTGTTTAAATAAAATATTCATATGAAATTATGATAACCCCACTATTAAATTATGATAATTACACTATTTTTTATGATCCCATTATGAAATTTTGATAACCTTCATATGAAATTTTAATAACAATATTATGAAATTTCGAGAACCTTTTTATAATTTTTTTTAACCTTCTTATGAAATTTGGGTAACCTCCCTAAGGAATTTTGAAGACCGCAATATGAAATTTTAATAACTTCCCAATGAAATTTTGATAACCAATACTATGAGATGTTGATAACCTCCATATGATATATTGATAACCACGTTATGAAAATTTAAAAACCTCCATATGAATTGTTAGTAATCACACTCTGAAATTTTGATAATCACACTATGAAATTGTGATAACCTCGCAATGAAATTTTGATAAATCTTCCTATAAAATTTTGATAAACCTCCCTATAAAATTTTGATAACTTTCTTATGAAATCTTGATAACTACAAATTTTGATAACCTTCCTATGATTTTTTGATAACCTCATTATGAAATTTTGTTAATCTCCCTATGAAATTTTGATCTACATACTATGAAATTTTAATAACCCTCTTGTGAAATTTTGAAAACTAAACTATGAAATTTTGATAACCTTCATATGAAATTTTGATATCCTCCCTGAATTTTGATATCCTCCTTGAAATTTTGATTACTTCATAACAAAAGTTTAATAACCTTCCTAATTTGGCAACCATAATAATACTATGAAATTTTGATAACTTCCCCAGAAATACCACTATGAAATTTTGTAATCACATTTTGAAAATTTGATAACCTCTTTATGAAATTTTGATAATCTCTTTATAAAATTTTGTTGACCCCTCTATGAAATTCTGATAATCACATTATGTAATTTTAATAATCTCGCTTTGAAATTTTGATAACAACACTATGAAATTTTGATAATCTTTCTATAAATTTTGATAATCCGATCTCTATGAAATTTCGTTAATCACTCTATGAGATTTGATAACCTTCTATCAAATTTTGGTACTCCCTATGAAATTGAGACTTTTATAACCTTCATATGAAATTTCGATAACCACACTATAAAATTTTGATAACCTTCCCATGAAATATTTAATGAAGTTTTGTTAACCACACTATGAAATTATTATAACCTCGCTATGACATTTTGATAATCTCTTTGATAACCTTTCTATAAAATTGTGATAATTAACCACCCTATGAAATTTCAATAACCAACCTAAGAGATTTTAATAACCTGATCCTGTGAAATTTTGGTAACCACACTATGGAATTTTGATAACCTCCTCATGAAATTATAATAACCATCTTATGAAATTTTGATAACCACATAGAGACAAGAAAATCAAAATCATAATATCACCTACTCTTCTAACTCAACAATTTCCAATTGAACAAAGTGAATATGGCAAAACATTATATAACGAAGAGATGGAGCTTCACTAACAATAGTATTGTACGTGTTAGTGTTAGCTTAATCTTTTTATTGACATTTAAAAATTGAAATTAAAAGTAAAATACTAAATTCAAAAAGTAATAGTAAAGAAAATTTGCATGTTCATCAACTAAAATCAATTTGACAAACTCAATAATTCGGTCTAAATTGAATTTTTTAATTAATTTTGAAATAATAAAATTATACTAAATTTTAATAATGGAAATTTAAGATCAAAGACAAAGCAAAATTAAATACAACGATTGGAAACAAAGACAAAAAGCAAAATTAAATAGGACGTTGGAAACAAAAAGGCAAATTAACTTTCTTATAATTTAGTATACGCATTATATAATTATTAAGATTAAAAAAAAATAATGGAATAATTAAAATATTATATTTAGTAATGGCAATTTAGAAATATGTTTTAAAGAAAAGGGTACAATTGGAAATATGTTTTAAAAATAAGGGTACAATCGGAAAACATAAAATTTCCCCTTATTCGTAATTTTATATATAGTATAGTTATATATAATCTTCTTATTCATGTTGCCAAAAAAAAATCTTCTTATTCAAAAGTGTCATATCTATTTAAAAATAAAATGGCATATCAATTTGACAATTTTGTGGGTCATTGGATCCAACTCAATTTCTGTTAGGAGTCCAATAGTAAAATCCTGATGGATCTTGAAGAAAAGGATTAAAGGGAAATGACTAATTGTGTGTTGGGCCACTCATCAAAAGGTTAGCTCATTTAGCAATTTATCATCTGAATTGCTGATACCACCCCATTTTTGCTACTTACCACCTCCCTTTTTACATTTTTGCCCTTTGTTCATATTTTTTTTTACTTTCTAACTTCAAATCCTCTAAAACATTCAAACTAAAACATCAAATTTTCAAAACAATCTTGAAGAAAATCATGTCGGATTTGAATCGTGCCACAGGCAAAGGAGCTCTGAGATTTACACTGGTATGATTTATAAAAAAAAATGTTGTGCTGATGGCTAGTGCCGTCCTACTAGGGCGGCAAGAGCCATGGTAGGCCGCCCTAGGAGGGCGGCATGAGCCATGGCAAGCGGGCGGCACATGCCAATCTCCCCGAAAATTGTATTTTTCTTACCTCGTCATCAAAATACGACACGTTATCGTCCATTTTCGGAGTTTTCGGGTTATTCTACGTTCGTGATAGCTTGAAGATTCAGAGGATTTGAAAAGGTTGGAAAATAAAAGCAAATGACAAAAGTGTCAAAAGGGGGCGGTAAATAGCAACTCTCATTATTATACGTTTGTATAACTTAGAATTCAAATACATTCTTTTTTAGGGAACTACTTAAAGTACAAACTAAAGTTATTAAATCATCATATCCGCCACTACTAGCTGATCGAACAACACTACTAGTTGATCTAACAAGCGGGTGTGGATGTTTTTTTATAATTATTCTATTATTAAAACCACCCCTTAATTGCTCTGAGGATATTACGGGAAAACCAGAGTTAATTGGTTTTGGGTTGAAAATTACAACTATTTTGCACTGTTCTTTGAGGCTAAATTCGTCATTATAGGCACCGGTTTTTCTGTAATAAAAGCTAAGAATTGACGCCATCTTTGTCATTTAATTATTTTAGGTCAATCACAACTCACCACCTGGCATTTCAGAGGGTTCTTCCTGGTCTTCTTCTTCTTTTTCCCGCCCCTCTCTCATTCCTTTGCTTCTCTTTTTTCCTCTCGCTCCCTCTCCCGTCTCTCTATCTTTCTTCCTCTTCTTCTCCTTCTCTCTCCTCTTGCTCCCACTTTTTCTTTCCTTTTCTCTTCTTCTCCCTCTCCTTCTGCTTGCAACTTTTTTTTAATTTTCGTTCAGAAGAAGGGAAAAAGGAAAACAAAACAGCGTTGATTTTCTCGACAATCAGGTGGGGTTTTTCAACTTTTGCTCAGATCTTCTGTTTTGTCGTTCCTTTCTGATCTCTTTATGGTTTGAAAGATCCCCTCTTCTTAGTGGATCGGTTTCTGTAGTTTTTTGTTTTGTCAGTATCATTTTTTTTTACTTAACCATGTTCTTTTTGAAGGTTTAATTAGGTGTTTGGGCTTTATTTTGAGTTTTCAGGTGTGATTCTTTTCTTCTTCTTGATTTGTTTTCTTAATTTGTTTATGGGTTTTCAATTTGGATGATGTTTATGGGTTTTCGATTTGATGATGTTTAAACGTTTTTTTCTTCTATTGGATGTTTTGTTTGTGCGTTTCCTCCCTTTGATTTCCATTTGTTGTTGATATTTCTTTTTCCCTTATATCTCTAGAATTTTTTCAATGTCTCTTTTTATTTATTTATTTATTTATGTATTTTCTCTGCTGCAGGATTTAAAGGAATTTTTTTGACCGGAAAATTTAAATGAATTAAATCGTTTCATTTACTACGTTTTCGTATTTTGTTGCTGTTGTTGTCTCTGTTGTTCTCTAATATGTACTTTTTTTTCAGGAATTGTGATTTCTAAAGCTGGAGAATTCAAAGTCAGGAGGGTGAGTTATGAAAAGGTTTTAGTTTAGTTTTATCACATAAGCAACTTAGTTAGTTTTATCACTTAAATGCCAATTCCTGATATAAAAAGGTTGTTTATGTGATAAAACTAACTAAGTTGCTTCCGAAGATCACCCTTCCTTCGCTTTAGCTGTTAGGTTGTTAAATTTTTATAATGCCAAATAATCAGAATAGTGATGATTCATGGGTGAGTTCAATAGAGCCATGGAATTTGGGTTCTTTTGTTGTTGATTTTCTATTCATTGCATTAACGTTATTCTCTTATGGTGTTTAATTAACTTATATCCTTTTTTTTACTCTCATCTTTGTGGTTGAAATGCTGGAAAGAACATGGTTTTGAGCATGGGCTAAATCGGCAAGTTCATGACTCATCTCTCTCTTATTATTTCATGTATTCTACTTTATGTGTATTTTTTAATAATTTTCTCTTGTCTGCTGCTGGAAAACAATGAGAATACATATTTTGGTTATTTTACTAAAATTTTGAACTGCTATATGTTTAATTTGAAAATTTTCTTTTAGTTCCAGTGTTTTAGACTTTTAGTACTAATTATTTCCCTTTTTTTCTTGCTTTCGTTTTGTAGGTCAAATTATATTTGGATACGTCTCAGGTATATTCAGGATATTAACTTCAAATTTCTTGCTTTTTTTCCAGGACTTTCCTTATTTAGACTTTTTGGTCATGTCGCTATCTCACAAATCAACTCTATTGCTTTTTATTTTTCAAGAGCTAGCATTACTTTCAAGATTCACTAATTGAAAGAATATCATTATTGTGTATAATAGATAATTATAGCTTAATTATAACTTTGACTTGAGTCTATTCATTGTCAATAGTTGTAGTCTCTGTTACTTGGGGGTTAATTTGAGATTAGTTTACCTGTAATGTTATTTGAGCTTTAGCTGATGGACTAGCACTTGAAGGTTACATCTTTCATTACTTGAAGGTTGCATCATGGTCTTAACTACATCTTGAATCACTTAATTCCTGCTTTATTTATATATTGACTCATGAGGCATTTTCTAACTTCAAGAACACCTAATGCATGACCCGTACAAAAGTGTAAAATCTAGGGGGAAGATGAGTTGGAAGAATATTGAAGCAAGTGCCAACAGTAGCACTTGAAGGTTACATCTTTCGTTACTTGAAGGTTGCATCATGGTCTTAACTACATGCAGGTTTGATTACTTCTTAATGTTGTTGCTTGCACACAGATTAATTTTCATTTCCTTTTGATAAGCAATGCTTTTTTAACTAATTCTGTAGTCACTTTTCCTCTGACGTGTCAGATTAACATACAAAGAAATGTATTTATCTATATCATTTCAAGAACAACAGCTTCTGAATGAGAGAAATGTACAGTGGAAAGGAAATTCTCTGACTTGCGGATGGTTTGTTTCGCTCCACCTTTCCAGTTCTTTGCCAATTGTTTGGTTACATTAGTTGCTCATCTTATTGTTTGGAAGAAAATTGCTCACTTGGATTTCTGGTTCAGGTTAGCATTTTGAAAAGCTGCTCATGCTCTTTTTTATTTTGAATTTTATGTCAAAACTGATGATAATAATTATTTGATGCCAGTTGACTATTCTTATATTTCTTTATGCATTTCTTTGGTGCTGTTCTTAAGCTTAATAATCCAGCTTTGTAGTTAGTTAACGGGTTTTGTGTTTCTTCTCCCACGTATTTAATCATGGCCATCATTTTTCAGAATTTAATTACTATGCTATTTTATGGCTCAGACTGATGCTATTTGTTGATGATGCAAAACATAGATTAGTAGTTCGAGAGTAACATTGGTCTCAGTTCATATGAACATGCTTCGTGAGTCTCATTGCTCTGTGTTGATGTCAAATTGGTGAGAGTATTCACTTTGACTATTGCTATTGTTACCGAAATAGCCTGTAGGTTGGAATCATTTGTTTTTTGTTATGTTTTGCATACGTTAAGTTGGCTCTATCTTTAGACTATATAATTGAACTATTGAGAACAATTGCAGAATTCTTTAAAAAAAAAAAGCATTGGTTTTCCGATGGTGAGTAATAATAACCAACTTGGTTATATGTAGATTAACTGGTCAAAGTGATGTGCATTTAGTTCTTCAAATATTGTTATATATCTCTCTATTTGGCACTTTTCATTCTTCAACTTCAGTCTGTTTCCTTCTTTTTATAACTTTTTTTTTTCAATTTCCCTAATTTTTCATGTGTAGGTTTGCTTTCCTGATTGCCTCTGCTTATTACTTGGGTTAGTCCAATTTTGGTTCTTTTATTATTTATTTATTTTTAATGAATAGTGGTTCTTTCTATGGAAGTGGTCTTAGTGTTTAATCATTGCTTCTGCTTATTATTTGGATGAATTTTCCATTTTTTGGATGGAGCTTCAATTTAGCTAATCATGATCCATAATGATCACATAGATGTCTTTGTCCATTTTGTTTATTTGGCTCACATGTGCACCAATTTTGACTTGAGATCACTTAAATTTGGCTCACATTAATGATCACATAGATGTCTTTGATACTGATGCTTTGGTTGTGTTTAGCAGTATTGTTTCAGAGGGTGCTTAGAATCTGTTCTTGAGTAATTGTTCAATATTTCAGGTGATTTATTTCTTCTGTTTCCATTGCTGACCTGAATGTTTAATATGTGTTCTATTGGATTATTGGTGAAGAAATGTTGATAATGTCTTGATCAAAATTTCGAAGTTGCAGTTTTCATTTTGTATTGTCTTTTAGGAGTCTATAGGATCTAAAACTACCTGTTACATATGTGACAGAAGATGATGTGAATCAAGAATATACAGAGGAGACATATAGAGAAGCGACCATGATTGTTGCTGCAAAGTTGATTGTTACAGATGCAGTCCCAAAGGTCGGTGTGTTAGGTGGAATATTTCTATTTGGTTTACGAGTACGGTACATTTAGGGGCAAATATAACTCTTTTACCTAAATACAAAGTAATAATTTTTATTTTGTGATGCATGGAATTAGCATGGCAGAGGGTTGTTAATAATCTAATCAAAGTTCTAAAGAAAAAGATATTGATGTCTCTAATATCTTTCTAGAAGCATTGAAAACCGTATGACCCAGGACTTTTTCATTCAAACACCAAAACCTTTTTAATTTGTTTGATGCCAATCCAAATCTTTGTAGTAATTTAGTTCTTATGTTTGAATTTGATCAGACCTACCAATGCTTTGTGGAGCTCTCCACAATTGATGATTAGTCCTTGAGATGCAAGTTTTTCAAAATTGTAAATACCTAGCTGCTCAACTTTCTGGAACATTCCAAGGTGCTTGTTGAGTGCATATTTTCCTTTCCTTTTTATGTCCTATGAAGGTGTTTTTATGACTATTTGAGGTGATTTACTACTTAGTTTGTTCCTTTATGTGTTTTAGGTACTTAAAAGTAGAATTGGAGTCAAAAGAAGACATATGGGAGCAATTAAGTAGATTCCTGCATCAACCTGGAGCAGGTCGAGAGCAACTTCTGCAAAAGGGTCGACATTCACCAAGGAGCAAGCAAGAAATTTTCCTGTCTCAACCTGCTGTCTCAACCTGTTGTTAGTGAAAACTCGACTTGTCAGTAGGGTCGAGACAGGCCGCAAGGATCAAGGACAGAAATTTATGTACGTTGGGCCTAATCCTTTTGGGCTTGCAAATCTCTAGTGGACACTTTGTATTGGGCTTAGAGAAATAGTTTATGCCTTATTATTATTATTTTGTTTTAGATTTTTGGACTTGATGGCAAAATTGTAATTTGCCGAAAATTAAGCAAAACAATTAGGTTAGATTAAAAAGGGCAGCGGCATGCCTTAACTTAAAAATTTGAGAATTATATATTTAGCTTGGAACGTGAATTTGGGAGCTTTTAGTTCTTAGGTTTACGTTAGTTTATTTTCTCTCCAAACTCAAGGATGGAGGTTTTCTCCATTCTTAATTCTTTTATTTTCTAAGTTAATTCAATTTTAAGACTTTCAATCTCTTGGGTATTTGATTTGTGAGGCTCTGCGCTTATTCATCTATCTTGTAAGTATTTCAATTTTCTCTGAATTATTTGAATGGTTTCATGCTTGATCATTTAGAATGGCCATCTATTTTAATTAGGTATGATTTCTATTGTTAGATGAGATTCCTATATGCAATCGTAGGTAATTAAATCACAAGTAACAACTTAGAGTAGCCATCTAAGAGAATCTTGAATATAGATTTAATGTTGCCTATATTAGTGAGCATTGTCTATTGTTGGCTAAGATCTTTCTAGTTCTTAAAGCAATGTGTTACTTGAATCTGGTAGACGCTTGGAAATAGGTTAGTAAACTTGTCAGGATTTAGTCTAGGACTTGCGTCATGACTAATGAAGACTAAGGAAAGATAGGGATTAATGGGCGTTTGACATTAATCTACGCCATCTATTTACCAAGTTAGATATTAATTGATGTCAATGATCAAATCCTTTTAACCCAAGAGTGCGATTGTCTTGAAATTGGAATGTCTATTTAATTGTTTCTTTAATCTCCCTATTAATTTAATTTGTGTTTTATTTAGTTTAATTAATTTCTACATAAAATCCCCCATTTTATTTTAGTTCACAACTTTAGGAAAAGTAATTAAAACAATAGTTCTCTGTGGGATCGACTCGTACTTACCCTATCTATAGGTTTTGTATGATTTTTATTTTTGATAGAATACGACACCCATCAGTGCTACTTGGAACAAAAACAAATCAAATATCTTAGAGGTCGTGAAGGGAGAGATTCAATATGCCTTTGAAGTTGCTTCTATACACAGCTGTCTTGCCTCGAAGTTAACAGACTGGAGTCTCCCCCTAATTGTTAGGTCGTTGAGATACAAACATTTCATATCTTTGTTATGTATTTGGATTTCTGTAACCTTTGAGCTGTATGTAATTAATGTACATAACCTTATTATGCTTAAAGATTACATATGTATTATTTTTTCTTTTTGCATATGTTTTATACTCAATTCAAATATATATAAACAAGTTTAATTTGCTTTCCTTTCTTTTGTTCTTCAACTTTACAACTGGTGATAAATAAATTATTTTTAATTCTTATATATATTCACTCTTTCATCTTTTATGTCAACTGTCCTGGTCATGAAAAGAGGAATCATATAATATATGCATCTTTCAAAGTTTCCAACTTTTCTCTTCTCTTCAATTTTCATATCTTTTCACTTCTCTATACTTAATTTAGAGACCAAGTACGGATAAATAACCAATAACAATAAGAGTATCAACTTTATTGACTTATAATTGTTTCGGGTACATATATGATCATGATCATGATGAACAAAATATTCTCAAACATTGAGATGTCCAATCAAATGTTGATCGTATAAAATATATAAGGTTAAAACAAAAGCAAACTACTAGACAACAATAAATAAGAGTTAATACCATAACTCTTACAACAACAACAACAACAAATGAAGGCAGAACAAAGATCATAATCATCAATTGCATGCCTTTTTATTCCAACATCAAAACCAGACAAGGACACAAGAAGAAAAGAAAATATATATGTTGATACCCTGAAAATATATTGCAAACTCTAGGAGCATACCCCGCCGACCACAGGTAGCGAGCAACGGTAAGGGTTACAGCACTGTATAATAACACCGTCACAAAACTGGTTATGGTCGGCACAACCAAATAAAGGTTTTTTTTTTGGCCAGAAGCCAAATGCAGTTGGAGTCACCATGGCTGCAATTAGTATAGCCACTATAGCCAAGAGGAAGACAAGCTTGTTGATCCACTCCATTTCTTAATTAATATTTTGCAGTAAATTAATGTACACAGATTGTGGAACAACCCTTCTTGCTTCATGTACTTTATATAGCAAATTGATTAAGTGTTTTCTTTAGTAATTAACTTTTACTAGGGCTCTTGGGTAGTTGACAAACATCATTTTGCCTATCCGGAAGTTGGAGCACTCTTTTTACATGACGAAATATGTGCAGTTTGTGTTTTCTTTGTTTGGTGTTGCCTCTACCTGTACTTTGCACTTTCGTGCTTTTCCCATTTATGAATAATACTATCAAATATTGCCTTTCAAAAAAAATAGAAAAACTCACAATATACATAGCTATGTATATTCCACCATGTGGCAAGCAGAGGTTACCGTTCATGCTTGCCTTACCACTCCCCATATATTGTGTTGTAAACCAATTAGTCTACTCTAACGTGCCAAAAAAAAAAAAGAAAGCAATTTCAAATGTTTGGGAAAATCACGTTTTAACAACTTATGGTTAATTAAGTATATGTAATGCGACATCTTTTCATCGATATAAAGAATTAGGACTTAATTATTTTTGAAAAGAAAGATTAATTAAGACTTATCTGAATACTATAAAAAACTAGGAGCACTTTAATGCTATATAAGTTAGCTATAGGATTAACTTATATTTAGCTTGATTAAGAATGATGAAGGATTAATTGCTTCATATGCTTAATTATAGTACCTAAGTTTCCTTTAGTTCAGCGGGCAGTGCAACCATTTAGAATTTTGGCCTTTTAATGGTATGCCAACGCAAAGCAGCTTGCTTAAATATTGCAAATTAGTTTTTCAGTCTATCTTATGTGGACACACAAAAATACAAAAGTAGCTTTTCAATCAAATTGCCTTATCCCTTATGTGTGGACAAACAAAAATATAAAAATACTAGCTGCTTTTGTTCAATGGTAGGAGAGAGCAGCATCGACTTTAAGCTGCTTGAACCCTGGCTTATCGAGAAGTTAGTTGTTACGAAGGAAGCCTTAGTAATGCAATGCATGGTGGTATTTATAGTAGCTTTCTGTGGTCAACCTCTGCTGAAATTTTGTATGACGCATGAAGAATGCTAGAATTAGAAACCCAACCTTAGTAGAATAGCCTTCTGAAATGTACTGACCCACCTTCACGTGCTTTTCTTGACCCACCTTGGCCCAACCCAACCCAAGCCCCCCAGTACCTATAAGTTTCCCGATATTTATCTCTCATCCAACCCAAGATTTAACTGCATGAGTTTTAGCCCACTTACAATTCTATCCAACTTGATCCTAAATGTTAGAGTTTTATAAGGTTTAGTCCTTAAATGCTTGGATTTCAAAAATTTAATCTTGATTTAAACATTATCGATCTAAGGGTTCAATCCGAAAATGGATATTTAGGCATAACTTGTGAGAGGACTGAGGAGTATCATTTAGTTCTTTTTGGCCAAATACCCAATTCAACATATAATGTTTGCTGTCATATTCAATTCGAGATGCAACTTTACAAAACTGTTATTTCAATATGTATAACACTATTGAATTGAATCAATTCAGGATAAAATCGTTTGCTTGTATTTGAATCATTTAGTTCTTTTTGCTCTGTTGCTTCCTTCCAACTTTTCTTGTTTTTATCGTCGTTGTCAAACTTATATATATACCTTTTTGTAGTTTAATTTAATATATAATTACAATGCATGATAGCGCTGCAATTAATTCAAATCTGGGGACTTTTTCAAAAAAAAGAAAGTATATAGAACCCAAGTTATTTTAGGTAAAACAGAGGCTTTATATCAAATAATGAAGAATCTGGGTTACAAATAATAAGTTTAAAAGGTTTATTGGAACTATGAAAATGTAAGATTAAAAATTGAGTTTCAGCTATTATGATCCATAGCGAAATTTATATAGAAAATCCTAAAGTGAAAGTAGGTAACTCGAGATTTAATTAGTTCGAATCTTAAGATAAATCAAGTTGAATTATAGGATGAGAATGGACTATCTTATATTGTGCAACTCATTTTATCATATATATATATATTAGTTAGTAAGAAAAAAAAATTGAGTGAATCAACAAATCTTTCCTCAATGCACGACCAAAACATGAAATTAAAAGATTGAATCAACAATTTTTTACATTGCATGACAAGGCATAAAATTTTAGAAAAAGTATATCAAACCCGAAAATTCATAAGAATTTAAATTTGAAATTAGATAAACATGAAATTAATATGATTCTAACTAACATAAACCCCAACCGATAAACCCAAAAAGGGGGAAAAAGTCTAATGCAAGCTATATCATATATTTGTTCATTTGTTTTAAGCTTGAGGTGGGCTTTCATTGTCTTCCTCTTCTGGTTTTATAAGCCAACGATTCAAACGTTGAGATGCCTTCCGTACCTGTCAAGAAACATAAAATTTCAAGAAAAATGAAAATTGATTTTGAAGTCAATTTTAAACTCTAGCTACTGATTAATTTTATGAGCATTTGATCAATTACAATTTTATTTTGTTATAATGGCTTAATTATTATTATTAAGTATTACCTGCTCATCCCAATCTGTTCTCCACACAATGAAAGCAAAAATCAAAGTTTGCAATGCCACTCCACCAAGCAATCCAATCCACAGACCCTATAAATAAGATGAAACAAAAGTCATTTAAACATCAATGAGTAATATTTCTTAAATTCCACAAATAAATTTGGAAAAAATCTGCAAGTTTTTTTTTTTTTTTTCAAAACATAAATAAATTATTTTGCAATCTGCATTTATATATATTCTTACCATAACTTGAAGATTCAGAGCATATCCAAGCACAGCTCCAATGGGTAACCCAACTCCATAATAACATCCCAAGTTTACATATGCAATCAATGCTTGAAAACCAGACCCAATTGCCACACCTGAAACAAATTTTCCAGTTGTTAATTAAACCTTTACTTTTTTTTTTGTTATTTTAAAAAATTACATGTGTATATATTAATTGATTGATTTTAGTAGGGAAATGGAACCTTTAAAAAAAACAAATATATAAGTATGAGATAAAGTATTGCCTGTTAGTACTGGTTGAATGCTATTGAACAAGATTGAGATGGCAAGAAGATATGAGAGACTTGAAATGACTTCTGCAACTTGTTCATTGCTGGTAAACAAGTAGGAAATCTGATGCCCAAATACTAAACACAGAACAAAGAACACCATTCCAATGCAAATTGAAGTAGTCATGATTGTTTTGATTGCAAATTTCACTGCCTTTGCATTGCCTCTCCCTAATTCATTCGCCACACGAACTCTGAAAATATATTCAAGCATTTGAAGAAAATGAATATGCTGATATAATATTTGAGTTTGAGGAAAAAATGTAATGTAATGTAAAAGAGAAAAGGAAAGAAATTATGTACATTGCTGCAGCAAACAAGCCAAGGCAGAGCATGAATTCCCATGCTATAACATTAAGACTGCAAGAAACAAATTAGCAGATAAATTTGTTAGCAAATTGGAGAGAAAAAAGGCAAAAACAGAGTAATTTTCTATTAGGAAACCTAAAAAACACTTACCAGATAGAGAAAGCAGCAATTTGAACGGTTGCATTTTTCATATATCCAGCCATTAAGACAAGAATGGCATTGTACCATAACTCTAAGCTGCAAATCAAATAATAAAATTTAATTACTTAATCAGTTCAAAAAAACTTAAAATTAAAAAGGGTTGTTTATAAATAATTGCAAGAAATTTAAGATTTACCAAATCATGAAGCCAGAGGCCAAGGAGAGCTTTACTAGAGGGATTAGATCAATGAAAGCAGCTTTGGAGAAACCTTTCCATGTATTAGGGCACCAACCACCAAAAATGTAGACAAATTCACCAAAAACAACAGCCCAATTACATAAATTCAAGGAAGCCATTGCCCCAGCAACTCCCCAATTAAGTTTGTAAACAAAAATCCATGACAATAACAAGTGAAGAACAAATGAAGCAGCAGTTAGACACCCAACAATCAAGTTTTTGAGCTGTGCTTGAAGGTACATTTGCATGGTTAGGCTAAAGACCATGGAATAGAGCATTGGAATAAACCATAGTGAAATTGTCTCAGCTGCATCTGCAATTTCCTCTTCTTGGCCTAGTAGTTTGAAAATTGGTGATGCAAAGAAGAAGAGAGGGAGTACAATCGTCGCGGTAACCCCATCGACAATCCATGACCTTTGCAGGTAAATTCCCAGCATATGAAACTGCCCTGCTCCAAATGCTTGCCCACATAGTGTTTCAGTTGCACTTGACATCCCAATCTATCACATTACATATATGAAAAAAAAAAATTGAAAAAATTATTAAAATGAGAAAATTTCGATTCCAAGAGTAATGTGGAAAATGTTAAAAGAGCTAGGATTTTTTACCAGTATACCATTGATGAATCGAACAAAAACGCTTTGAATGAGTGCATAAGTGGCAAGCTGAAGTTCTCCAGTGTGGCCAAGAAATGACTGTGTTACAACAATCATTCCAAAAGAAGTAACCCTACTCAACATTCCAGGGAAAGCAACCCTCCATGTTGACTTTGTTTCAACCCAAACTCTTGTTTTTAGATCACTCTTTTCTTGTTGCTCAAGCAACCTCTGTTCCAGATTGTTGTTATCCATATGGCTGCAGGGCGCAGGCTCTGGAAAAAGAGATGGAATTTGAAAGTGAAGAAGGGTGGCTTCTGGTTATGGAGATGAATATAAAGTGATCCTATGTCAAACTTATTGCATATATAATGGAGAGATTTCCCAGCCTACTTAATTTGGAAATTTTCTGGATTACAGGCTATAGGAGAAGCGCAGACCTACAAAGGTTGCTAAAAGTCATGATATAGTTAGTTGCCTAGTTATGACTTATTTTGTCAGTCAGACTTGGAAAACAAAAAAAAAGTTTGATTGTTAAGTAGTACTACTATAATATTATGTGCATGCATACAAACAATGTCATAGTACGTAGAAAAAAATGTTCTATCCATTCTTTTCTATAGTAGGTTTTTTTTTTTTTTTGGTTAGTAAGATGTTGGACCTTGCATGTAAGGTTTAAGGTTGAATGGGGAATATTCTCCCATCGCCTAATAGTCCTCGTGACTAAATATCACTGTTAAACTCTCTATAAACCATTGACCATATGGTTACGAGCTCTCTTAAAATTCTCTCTTTTTTGTTTAATTAATTAATAAGAGAATCCCTAAATTTTTTTGGTCTAAAACTAATTCTTGGACTAATTAAAAAGTTAAAATTCTCCAAACAAATACATTTTCACAATATTAAACTTGTATTCTTATCTTTATTCACCACGTAGAGTTAAAGGTCACTTTAAAAGATTAAAAGCAAAAAACAAAAAAAAAAAAAGTATATTGAATATATGACTATATATTGAATGGGGAGTGGAGGGAAGAAAGTGGTGGTTATTAGTAATTGACCGGTAGCTAGTTGTTACTGTGCACATATATATGTTTCTGTCTATTTAATTTATTTGAAATGATAAATTGTCATTAATATTTTGTAGAAGCGAATAAGGACTACATGATGTACCAGACAAAAAAAAAACAGAACCACATGGAGAAAAATTGAGCAAATATATATTATGCATAGGAGATTCGAAAATCTTATCCATTTATGGTGCTGTGTAGCATATATATTCTGAAATAATTTTAATACTATGTGTCAAAAGTTAGCATTTAAGATTGGAAACAATTCTGGTTGAAAATAATTATTGTGTCAAGAGTTGGTAACTTTAGAGTATACTATCCTATATAGTACTTTTTCATGATTCATAATCGGAGTCCTAGATATTTTTATTCTTTGACATGTCATGCGTTCATTGGGATAAATAAAATCAAAGATGGTTTGTTAATTTAATAGTACTAATGTCTAAGCATTAAGCATGCATGGTTCAATTGATAAGCGGTTTGTTCAAGTAAGCATGTCTTAGGTTACCACTAAAACCAGGTGCGCGATGCAAGTCGGATCCATATTAATCAGAGTAAAGTTCCGAATACCGGATGGAACACAAAAAAGACATTAAGCATGCGACAAACATGCTGCAACAATTCCTCTCTCAAACTCATTCGCAATGCAAATACTTGAAATTTTAGGCATTAGAAGAATGTCGATATTGCATCTGATAATTTAACTGAATGATTGATACATGATTTTTTCGAATGTAGGGAAAAAATGTTTACACTTGATGAGAGAAAAAGGAAATAGTAGGAATCAAATAGAACATCACATTGATGAACCTAGGGAGCCAAGGCAGATCATGAAGGAATACCATGATGATATTGACACTGTAGCAATGAATATATCCAATCTTTACTTTGGAGCTCCCCACCAAGTTATGGAAACTTTGGATTAAAAATTTTGACTATATTCAACAAGGATTCCGGAAGCATTTTGCATTACTGCTGATTGGCACTTTCAATTCATTCTACAAGAAAGAGATTACTACTCCTCAGGCAGAAGAATTTTCTGCATTGCTGTTTTCCTCCTGGGATTCTGGTACACGCCACTTATTAACACGATTACGAGCTAAAATCACCTGCAGATAATGTAAATAATCTCATAAGTTGGAATTGATATAGTAAAATTTTAAACAAGAAAAAAAGGTTAAACATTGCAAACTAGATTATTACCTGTTTATCCCAGTCGGTTTTCCACGTTATGATAACAAGTATGATAGTTTGAAGAAGTGTTCCTAGCAACATTCCAATCCAGACACCCTGAAAGGCAAAACAGATTGCATTAATAACTGCAATGTAGATTAGTAAGATTGTAGAGTCAATTCTTCAACTCCGAAAACTTGCAAAAGATTTTTTGGTAAAACTCCCAGTATTTGGTAGTCACATTGGACCCCAACTAATCCAGAGTCGAGCCAGGTCGAACCTTAATTGGGAGAAATTTTCCTGGCATCTATTTTTTCCATTTATAAGACTCAAACCCTTGACCTTGCTCTAGGGGCATTCATTTCCTTCCGCTCAACCTAAAAGGTGTGATAAAAATTGCCAAAGATTGAGGGAAAAATTACCTTTACTTGCAAGTCAAAAACGTATCCAAGCACAACACCAATTGGAATGCCAACTAGATAGTAAGAACCTATGTTAACCCATGCTACAATGCTCTGCCATCCAGCACCAACAGCAACTCCTGTTCCAAAACCATTGATATCACAATTAATCTACGTATTGCAATTAAGGTACAGAAAAGACATTGAAGGAACATAAGCAACAAATGGAAATTTACCAGAGAGCACGGGTTGAACACTGTTTAGAAGTATAGAAAAGGCCAATAATGGAGATAAATCTGCGACTGCATCGACAACCTCTTCGCTTTCGGTGAATATGTAAGCAAGACGTCCTCTAAGGAACAAGAACAGCACAAATAGCACTAGTCCGATGGAAAGTGATTGAAGAGTTGTCATCACAATTGAGAACTTTGCAGCTTTGGAGCTTCCTCTTCCAAGCTCATTTGACACCCTAACACTGCAAATTTTCCAAGAAGAAAAGAACCAACATTTAAATCATTGAAACAAAATTTCAAATCTCTATGGTCTGGTTCAAGAATTAAGCTGATATAATACCTTGCTGCAGCCAAGAAACCAAGTGATATCATCATTTCCCATCCATTAATGTTCAGGCTGCCATAAAATGACACATATTAACTATTAAATTTAGAAGAATGTAAAACCCCTTTTAGTAGGCTTATTAGGCTTTTTACTCCCTAAACTATAATCGAGACAATTTACTCCCTGAAACTTTCTAAATTCATGACAATTTGCCTATGTAGGGGGCAAATTGTCCTGTATTTGGAAAGTTAAGGTGCAAATTGTCCTAAATTTGGAAATTCAGGAAACAAGTTGTCACAATTTGAAGTTCATGGGTCAAAATGTCATTGGCGTTCCGGGGCAAAAAGGCTAATAAGCCCTTTCTAGTCTATTGCCAAAAGATTGGCAGAAAGACTTACCAGATGGCAAGAGCATCAATTGAGACCTGAGCATTTTTAAGATTTCCAGTTAGAAGAACCAAGATTGTGTTGTACCAGAGCTCAAGGCTGAAAAAAAGAACAAAATTATTCAAATAAAAATCAAACTAGTACTAAAATTAAGAACATAAGAGTCATAGATTGACAGAGTACTCTTACCAAAGCATAACACCAGATGACAAAGATAGCTTTACAACAGGCCAAAGATCCTTGAAAGCCAACATTGAAAAACCCTTCCATGTTTCCTTACACCCTCCACAAGTAACAAACAGAATCTGACCTATATTTGGTAACCAATAGGCCAAAACTGTGGATGACATTGCTCCTGCGAGCCCAAACTTGAATTTCATTGTCAAAAGCCATGAAAGGAAGATATGGATGGCGATTGTAATGGCAGCCAAGTATGAAATAATCACATTCTTGCTCTGTGCTTGCAAGAACATTTGGCAAGTGAAGGATATGATGAAAGAAAACAAGACAACAATAAACCAATGACCAATGTATCCTGCAACTTGTGCTATTTGATGTTCTTGGCCTAAAGCTTCCAGAATTTGGGTGGTGAAGATGAATAAAGGAGTAAGACAGCAAGCAGTTAGAAACAAAACTATCCATGATCTTTGAAGGTATACCCCAAGCATATGGTATTGTTTTGCTCCATATGCTTGTCCACATAGTGTTTCCAATGCACTGGACATTCCCAGCTGCACATTCCATTTTTACAAACAATATCAGTAAATGTGGGAAAAGTAAAGCTTTTAAAACTATAAATTTCAATATTATGAAGCTTTCTTTAAGTGGTTTAAGAAATATGGTACTCAAAATTTGGAAGATTTCCCTAAATGGGGTAGTTTGTTCTTTCTAGACCAATGGAAGTATAAAATCAAAGTTCCTCTGTTTTGAAGCAGGGTATAAGAAGAGAATTCTTAACTATACTCAACAGGCATAAATCTCATCCTTTCTCTCAACTAGAACCAAAATGCTGATTTTAAAAAAAGGTGATACTTGTGATGATCATCAAGGAACATCAAATTGCCCACCAATTAATAAGGGACTGTGGGGTTTCGAATCCGGGTGTCTTCCACCAATTGTGGAAGTCCTTTCTAATTTTATGACAAAAGAAAATAATATAATAAGAATAATAATAAAAGAACACCAATCTTGCATGTCAAAAAAGTTATAGTAATTTAAAGTCCAAACCAAAGAAGAAAGGCCAAAAACCAATCCCCTTCTATTAGTACATTCCTACAAGAAAGGTCAAAAGCTTAGCAGTTCCTTCTGCTAACTAAACAATAAACACCAAGGCTCAAAGACAGGAAAAAAAATTGTGGGTTGTGGGTAAAATGGGGAAGAAAACAATAAATCAGAAAGTATACAAGAACATACCAGAATACCATTGCCGAACCTAAAAAGAACAGTGAAACAAAGGGAATAAGCAGCAAGTTCAGTTGCACCAATGTGACCGACAAAAGCTTGACTGATTACAGTAACCCCAAAAGTAGAAAACCTTGTGAAAATTGCAGGCGCAGCTACAACCCACATCTTCTTCATCTCTGTCCATATCTTCTCTTTAAGTCTCACTTCCTTAACTAGTATATCACTCTGCTCTGCTTTTGCTAATAGATTCTGGTTAATATCTCCTTCCATTTTTCTTTCTTCACAACTCAACCACTTCACTTCACTTTTTCATGCTGATATTCTCCTTCTCAACTGCTTGTTTGTATAACTTGTAAGATCTAAATTGTGATTGATAGAATAATTAATAATTATACAGTGCAAATTTTAAAGAAGCAAGCTGTCAACATCTATATGTGCACAACCAATAGTGGAGAAATTTAATCACACCGTACATTTTGCTTCTTACTTCAACTGCTGCACTCAAAATGTACCGTGTGATTAAATTTCTATGGGACAAACATTTTCCAAGTGACATTATTATATGTAGATTGCAGAATGAAAAATGAGGCCAAAAAAAACGATTGTAGAATGAATATACTAGTAGTACATGATCTCTTCTTTTTTTATTTTTTTGTCAATTATGAGTAATCTATGTATACAAACCACAAGGTAACATATTAGAACAATTACCTACTTCAATATCTTTATATTCCTTTCTGTTTGTCACTTCATAAATGGAGTGAAGCATTAATTATTTTTTTTTCAATTTTATCCATCTTTTTATATTTGATGGGTTTAGGGTTTAAAATGTCTCAAGAGGATGCTATGAAAATTGAAAACTACAAACATAAATGATGGGCCTAGGGCGCAATGCTTCATGGGATGACATTATATATAGCTGGAAATTAGAAGTTAATCAAGGAAACCGACAGAAATGATGCAACAAATTTGTGCCAAAAAAAAAAAAAGAAATGATGCAACAAACCCACAGAAAATAACCCAGGTAGATTATGATCAGTAACTTTTATATATGGAATGAGAAATTAATTATCAAACAAACTAATTAGTCCATGAACAAATATAACATAAAACGAAACTCACATACAATGAGACTCGAACCTGATCAAATCACCTCGGAATTCAGGGAGCATGCATCCAAGTCATTATTATAACCTAAAAAGTTCAACTTTAAGCAATGATGTGGTTATAATTCAAATAATATTACAAATTACAAATTAAGTGGAAGAAGAAGCTAAGAAAGAATCACAGCAAAAGAGAAAAGGGAGGAGGAGATATCAGATAAAGAAGAAGCTTACTTGATTTTTGTAGTGATCACTACTCTTCCAGGCTTTGTTTTTGGCTTAAATTTTCTCTTCATGAGCTTAAAGGAGGGAAACAGAGATTGAGAGAGAAAATAAACTCTTTGCGAGAGATTTATGAGTGAGAGAGATAACTTGATTGCATTCTTTCTTATAATGTTGACAAAAAAGATTGAATATTGTTATATTACACTATCTTTCAATCAATATATCAAATAATTATCCTTGTTATATATATTTGTTAATATGCAAATAAATTTGGTGCCAAGAAAATCTGCAAATAAATTATGGACACAATAATTTGAGTAAGTCTTTTTTTTTTTTTTTTAACCAGAGAGATTTTGTTGATTAAATTATTACTAACAGATTCAAGGAAATCTCATTATTAAAACGAGCAGGTCAACCACTACGATTTTTATTATATTGTTAATGTTAATTTGCACCACTCTGTGCACGTGGTGTTTAATTATTTATTTAATTAATTATTTTTAATTCAACTTAAAAAAAGAAAACAAGAAGAAGAAGAAGAAAAAAGATCGATGTAAGAAGCTTAAGAAAATATAATCAAGTCGTTGAATGAGGTGTTGGAGGTGTTAGTTGCCCTGATGAGGGATTGGTGAATGGTGGCATACCTTAGAGCAACCCCAACGTGACACCAAAGTCATTTTGGTGTTAAAAATGCAAAAAAATTCACTCCAACGAACAGGTTATTTCACAAGGACCGAGACCATCAAAATGATGTGCGTTACCTACCGCGCTATATTTGATACGGTACCGTAGTTCACACCAAATTTCTTATTTTTCTCTTTTTTTCATAAAATATTTTAAATTAAATTATTAAAAAAATCATTAGAAAGATCTCATTGAGATATTTAAAATAAGAGGCATATTAAATATATTTTGATATATATATTTAATAATTATATTTAACAATAATATTTTATTTTAAAAATCTAATAATATAATAGTGTAGATAGAGTGAAAAAAATATTTAGTGTGAGCATATTCCAAAAATATTCCCTTTTTACACCAAAATGATGTAAATTTTGGTGCACGACATTGGGGATGCTGGGTTTGGCTTCAGTCCTGTACACTGGACCTCCAGTACTAATTTTATAAGCAATTCACAAGCAATTTACGGATAGGAAAATAATATTTAAACACATGGTAAAATAAAAGAAGACATGTGGCAGATATTCACTGGTAGAAAAGATAATGGACAGTCCAGTTACTGGACTGAAGCCAAATCCGGGGATACTGAGGTTTTAAAGATGTCTTAGACTTAGTTTGACATTGAGGTTGGGGTTTGAAAAAGTTTGGTTTGAAAGAACTGCTTTTGAAAAGTGTTTTTTTAAATTGCAGCTTAAAATATATATATAATGTTTGGAATTGCTGTTAAAAAATGTGTTAGAATGATAAAATGTCTAAAATGGATATATTAGTTAAAAAGGAAAAAAAATAATTAGGAGATTTAAGTCATTTAATGTCAAAAAGTACTTTTGAAACGCAAAAGCACCTAAGAATTAGCTATTCATGTTGGCTTTGGCTTTTGCGGTCAAAATGAGATTTTTACACAAAGCAAGATTTATTTGGCATTTGCGTTCGAGGTGAAAAGCAGCTTTTTTATCTTCAAACACAATGTCAAACTAGTCCTTAGTTCATTTACTTTCCGGTTTAGGGCAAAAAAAAAGAATGTACCATTTTCCAGTGTTACCAGGATCGACAAACTCGCTGCGATCCTGGTATGAACGTACCAGATCACGAAACTTTTGGGACCCAGGAATGAAGGGAACGCACTCTAGATCGACGGAAATGGTGTTCCCTTTTCTGTTTTGCAACCGGAGGAAAAGAAAACTAAAATGGGGGGAGTGGAAGGAGACGATGGCTGATTTAGGTAATTAGGTGGGACCCGCAACATATTTTCCTTTATGCTAACAGCTTGCTTCTTTTTTTTCATTAATTTTTTTTTTGGTGAAAACCAAAAAGATTAAAGATTACATCTTAAAACCCCGAGGGTAGGCTACCCCTCTACTATCAGCTTGTAAAACATCCAACACCTCATGCGGTGGATGACGGTAGACAATGTAATCATCATCAATGGAACACCCCAACTTGGATAACTTGTCAGGACAGAAATTTCCCTCCCTAAGAGTATGTTTACAAGAGCAAACCCAATCTCGATTCGAAAGATCTCGGATATCATTAATTATAGTACCCAACGGATGGAAGAGAGTGTCCGTTGTATGAATCAATTCTAGGATAACTTTAGCATCTACCTCACATTCCACATGTCGATAGCCTTCCTCCCATACAAGCAAAAGGCCCATCCGCAAAGCATGGAGTTCGGCTGCAATATTAGAGCAAGAACCAAGATAAGCTGCTGTAGACACCTATTTTTGTCCCGTATCCTTTAATTCTTTTCTTATTCGGCATTGGGGTCGCCCAAGGGTATTTTGGTCATTTTCGCGCCCAGGGGCATTTTGGTCATTTTTACACTCGGGGGCATTTTAGTCATTTTTAAGTTCACCTTCAATTTAGAACAGCTAATTCTTTATAATCGTTTAGGGTGCATTTGAAATTTTCAAAAAAAAGAAAAAAAACTTCAGTGTGTGCTTTTGCATATTTCATGTCTTAGTTTCATTTAGTAATTTAACATCGTTGCCTTTTAATTGTGCAGTTTAGGTTCAATTTAGTTCTTTGATTAACTAACTCTCAATTTAGCTCTCAATTCAGCAATAAGTTAGACATACACAAGTTGGGTTTGCATTTTTGTGCACTCTTTGCATTTCATGGTTTAACTGTATTTAATCATTTAGTATCGCTACATTTCAATTATATAGCTTAAGTATTTTAGTAATAATTGTATAACTTGGCATTGGACTTGCTATTTGGACTTTGATTTTAATTCTACATATGGGCCTTTGTTGCTTTGGGTTACCCTTATGGTTCGTTAGTTGGGCCTTATCCTTTTATTTGATTTGGTTGAACCCATTTGACCTTGGGCTTCATAATTACCCTTGAACTTATTTTAATTTGAAAGTTAAAATGCAAATTGATAGCAAATTTTGATTAAAAGGAAATGCAAAAGATGATAAATAATAGTAATAATCAAACATGGTAGTATGGCTTTTATTTACAGAACAGTACCAAATAAATACAAATTACATGCCAAATAAATGTAAAGTAGACCATGTGATCCATTTTTCTCTCCCTAAATTACCCTTCATCAAATCCCAAGCTTCAAGTCTCTACAAGGCTCCTGCAAAACCAATTTCAAAGCACCAATCAGCATCCATTAAGCCAAAACAGGAACAAATTTAATAATGATTTAGTACTAATGAGGAAAATACTTATCTTTTTTGGACATGGGGGACCAAGCTTGGATGGTCCCCCTCGCCACCTCAGCAACAGTACCATGGGAGACAAAACAGGGGTGATTTAAAGCAATGAGAGAGGATTAGTAAAAATATTAGACAGAACTTGCCGACCAAGTTTTGCAAAAATCAGAATTGGTCTCAAGGAAGAATCCAGTGAGCAAGCAAGCACAATTCAAAATTAAAAGAGCATATCTGAACCATTGAGACCGGATACCGATTAAAGTAACACCATCTAAAGGTCAGTAAAGGTGGAAGTATTACAAGTTCAAAAACAGAAAGTACAGCAGAAAAATAACACAAATGAGTGTGTGCTGCACACTTAAACACACCACCAACACATGCAGACACAAGCTTTGGACCAATAAAATCCCAGCAAAATGCCACAATGGCAATTACAGGAACCAAGTCAGCTGGCACAGTACATTATACAGAGGATGGATACCAAAAGGACAGGATCCCATGCCTATGAGTAATCTCTCTACTAAAACAGCAGGATCACAACCCTTCATTTAGGAGCATGTGGATTTCAAAATAGGATACAAGCACAATAGCAGGCAGGGTTGCTACACGATCACTGAAAAGGACAGTTGGCAGCATCACAGGGAAAAGCAAGAGGCAGTGGCAACATAAAAAGGGGGACATAGGAGATTCCTAACAGTATGCACATCAGCAAGCCAAAAGCATATACAAGGGATTACAAAAGCCAATCAGAATGAACCAACTCAGCCAAAAATGAAGACACAAGCTAAACCATAAGATCAAAATTAAGGCTAGCTCTCAACCACAGGATCAAAAACAGATCACAGTATATGAAGCAACAGTTTCTAACAGAAAAACGGAGAGGACAGATCCCAAGGAGAGAAAAACCCTAATTTCCCTTTTCACAAAAACCCCAAACAAAAAACCCTAGTTCTCTACAGCACACACAAATCCCAAAGACACACAGTAGCCATAGCCAAAAAAAACCTAGTCTACCAGATAGCAAAACAGAAACACCAAAAAGGACAGGGGTTTTTCCAGAAACCGCCATAGACTTTTTACCTTCCCCCCTTTAGTCTTAGGGTCGATTTGTTGATCCTCGCAAAAAAAAAAAAAACACAGAAAGCAAAGGGTTAGTTTCGGGTTAAAGTGAAAACAAAAGTGAATAGCCTAGATTAAAAAAAAATAGGGTGAAAAGAAAG